>CM050323.1:98645244-98668804 GCA_027475135.1 Bactrocera correcta | reverse complement strand
TAAAAGAAAAATGTGGTGAATTTCGTTAAAAATTGCAAATTTTTTGAAAATTATTATGTTTACATAAATGTTGCGTGTCATGTTTTGTTCGGGCTAAACTCATAATCTACTGAATCGGTTTTAGAAAGTGCCCAGATTAAATAAACTTAAGAAATAGGAAATTTTCTCAATCTCAATTATGTCAAAGTTTAAAATCATTCATAAATAAAACAAATAAGGAATGTCTAAGTCCAAGTGTTGGCAAAACTTTATTTTACAAATTTTTGCGAAAGATTTAAGGACGGAGCCTGATTTAGAGGCTTCAAAAAATCGACTTTTATGAGAATTTTTTTGGGAGAGAAAGAAATAGGTTTTTTAAAATTCGACTTTTTTTCGGAGATACAGCCGATTTTGGATACGAAATCTTTTATATTCTGACTTTGGGAAGCAATTGCCCGATGAATCTCGCATGTGCATTTGCCGAACGACGGGCAGGATGCAGGTCGCAATCTCTATCTGAAACGAAAAATTCAAAGAGATTCATATTTGTTAATAACTTATCTTGTGAAAATATTTTGATATTGAAAAAAAAGTGATTTTCGACCAAAAAATTTTTGATTTATGTTGTTTAAAAATATGTTCAAACGTGACTTTTTCAGTTTTTTTAGTTGTTTAGGTGTAAAAAAATGGCGCATCTTGGTGACATTGATCCGGACTCTCCTGGTGGTCTGAAAAAAAAAAAATCAAAGGAAATTTTTAATCAGTAAGGATGCTGTTATAGTTCGGGAACACGAAAAATTTTTTTTTTGAAAAATGGCGACTGCCTGAAAATAAAAATTATTTTTACGCTTTTTTTTTTGAAATTCCTAAATTTTTTTAAAATATTAAAAACGAAAATTTTGACACGATGCTGTTTGGAACAATTAAGGATTATATAAAGAAGTTTCACACAAAATTTCAAGAAAATCGGTTATATAGAACTTGAGATAATGCCGGTACCGTGTGGAAAAAAGTAGTTTCGAGAAAAACGCGTTTAAAGTTTAGAAGACGAATCTAGTGAACACGGACGCCACCTCACAAAATCGGCTGTATCTCCGAAAATAAGTCGAATTTTGAAAAATCCTTCCAAGGTCATATTTTTGAAAGTATAAACTTTAAATTTATAAAAAAAAATCGAATTTTTCAAAATTCTAGGGAAGAATACCCCCTTAACATATTGAGTTGATATGCAAAACGTCAACTAGAAGATCGGAATTGATTAATTTAGAGATTTTGGACTAATCAATTTCTCTCATATAATTTTTAAGAAATATTGTCTACTTAATCTGATGCAGAGATATATATGGGTTTCAATTGGTTGACCAATTTCACATATTTTCGGGTTATATTAATCCGATTGTATCTATTTTAGGCATTACTACAGAAAAAGTTGATCTTTGAGTTTCATTTAAGTACCTCGCATACCGTGAACAATATGTAAGGACTAAAGTTAAAAGGACGTTTGAAAATCTAGATATTACTTTTCATCCCACATCATTCGTTTGAGGAACAAAGACGCATTATTTCTAAAAAAACCCACTCGATTTTATTAACACAGTAACTCATATATTGGCCGATATGGGTGGTGTAAAGACAGAAGTTTGACTCGAAATCTTTCTATTAGGGGCTAAGGGAAGTATTGCCACGATTCCAACTATGTTTGACACACAGGCATACATTTATAAGGAAAGGATTTTATCCGAATTTCAATAATATATTTCACACATTAACCCATATATTCTTATTGCACAGTCAGTCAAAGGCACTGGGGATATTTTCGGTATCTGGGGACTTGAACAGTTATGATTCGATTTTGGCAATTTTTAAACTCGAGATGGAATACATTTAAGGCATTATTTGTGCAAAGTTTATATTAGAAAGCGAAATAATGAGATGAATTTAAAATTGTATCATATGGAAGTAGGCGTAGTTGTCGTCAACTTTCGTCTATTTTCGCAGTGGACAATGGGAATCGAAAAATCTTCGATCAGGCCTGGGATTATCTATTTATAAAACTAATTTTTTTTGTCCGATTGTTTTTAGATGAATCTCCAAGGACTTTAGCTTGTCACCACAAGTACCTTTTTTTTGGAACAGGGCCAACACAAACAACTATAACTTCGGAAATTAAACTGTTTTTTGAAATTTTCGTGACTTCAAGTTAACACATCCTATAATAATTCCATATTACTGCTTGTGTAAAATAACATGATTTAGCAGCAAAAAAAAAAATACTAAAAACTCTCATTTTTTCATGCACCTGACTACCCCTAACCCCTTAATATAAATGAATAAAACTTTGCACGAATAATTCCTTAAAAGTATGACAGCTTATGAACAAAAATTGTATAAATGAACCGAAACTGTTCAAGCCCCTGGGTACCGAAGGACCCCATAGCCTATAATTGACTTTTTACTGAAAATATTGGTCAATGTGTGAAATTTATAATTTAAATCGATAATTTAAGAATCGTTTCCTCATAATAATATGCTGTTTATCAAAAATTGTTTGAATTGACTAAATACTTCCCTAAGCCCCCATATGCCTGATATAAAGATTTTCGAACTTCCGGGTGACTTTATATCGCATACATCAGCCAATATGTGAGTTAACTTAGTAAGATTTAGAGAGCGTATTTTTCTAATAACGGTGCTTAGAATGAATAAAATAGGGTGTAAATGAATTAGAATGCATAAAATAGGGTGTAAACTCGTCCAAGACACCATATAACTAACAAGCCTTATGTACCTTACCCCGGCTTTAATTTTTTCAAGTTGCAAGTGTATGAAATGTTCGGTTTTACCCGAACATAGCGGTACCTTACTTGTTATAAATAAAATTTGTCAGCTGGATCCTCCCACTAATATTATTTTGCTCACATAAATCAGGTGCACCGAATTTAAAATTCGCATTCACTTTCGCATCTCGTAATTCATTTTTAAAATTTTTTGCTTCTAAATTAATTAACCAAAGGCACAAAAACAACAGTAAACAAAGACAAAACAGCACAACACGTGATTTACGTTCACTTATTTTGTTTTATCGCCGCTGCGACAACAGTGACAGCAATGGCTGTCAACGTGTGCCACCATTTACATGTATACTTATTTAAATTGTATTTTATTTTTGCCAAACAACCCCATTGTAGTAGTTTACAGCAACATGGACACATATGCATGTCCACACATGCGTATTTTAGTATTTTATTCACACACATACATACGCAAATGCATGTGTGGCAGCTTTTCCGCGCTTGTATACGGAGGTCGTGATGTCATTTACCAATATGCCTTGAGAGATGCGACGTGGAATGGAAATATTTTGAACTTTGTGGAAAATAGTAAAATCGTACATTGGCCGAGTTTTATTCCTTTTCTTTTTTATTTCTTTTTCCTTCACATACCCATGCTAAAGTAGTTTAATAGCTGAGTTTCTTTAGAATTTAAATTAAATTTTCTTTAGTAGAACACTTTAGGAAAAATGTACAATTCTTAGTGAGTAGCAAATTGTTGATAGACGACTTTTAGGCGTTCGCATGTGTTGAGTTCTTCGTGCAAGAATTTACTCGTGGAAGACAGCAGTGAAGTTTATATGATAGAAAAGCTGAATCGAAGATCTGGATGTACTTCCTGAAGGTCCTGGATAAAATATAAATATATCATTCTCTTACACAAGGGAAAGAATGGTTAAAGTATACCACTTCCAATAGCCGCATTGCCTATAAATAGATTGTCCTTAAGTACATTAAGTATTCTAACTATCCTTGCAAAGAAAAAACGTTTGTTTAATTATTTATGAATTATTCATATGTTTAAGATATTTTTTCCGACTTATCCTTCTTCAAAGACTTTACTGCTTTCTATAAAGCCAAAAAGTTTAAATCTATCTTTTTGATGGCGTATTCTAGGACCTCTAGATCCGATGAATTTCGTAATACAACTGCTTCAAAGTGTACGTACGTCTTCCACGAAGCTTCTGTTTAATATTTGCCCACACATTTTCAATAGGGTTTGCATCGGGCGACTGCGACGTCCAATCCAATGTAACGATGCCAAATTGAGTTTTCCACTGAGTACAGAGCTTGCTGCGTGTTTAGGATCGTTGTCCTCCTGCAGAATCTAATCTTCATTTTTTGTGATGAACCATCGTTTATCAGATGGCAGTAAAGCCTTTTTGTAGATTTTTATCATTTTCTCGGCATTTAGGTTGTCAGTAAAGAGGTACAAAGCCGAATTCCTGCTTTGAGAAGCAGCTCCAAAGATGCACCTTTATTCTATGTTTTACGGTGCACTGAAAAAGCCTATTGGTGGAAGTTGACCAGGCTCGCGTGAGACCAGAACGTGCCTATATAGAATATTCATCAGTAAAAACGACATTTTCAAAATCTTTATAATTTTCTCATGCGTCCAAGCGAGTCGCTTTGTCACAAGTTTTACAGTCAACAGAGGCTTCTTCATTGTGTTGCGCCATTTCAGATCATAAGTCTGAGGAAGAGTTCGGATAGTTTCGTAGGATATATCTAAACCTTTTGCCATTAATTTTGCTTGTCCTTGCCGCAGTGTTAAAGCAGGATTCCGCGAAAACAGATTCACTATTATTTTTTCATCTTTTTTGTTCACTTTTCCAATCGAACCACGTTTTGGTAAATCATCGTCACTTTCAGCCACTTCAATCGCTGTATCCACTTTTGTACAAATGCCTTCGACTTTCTCATATATTTAGCAGCCGCTGATGGCGACATTTTGGGTCCTTTCGGGTGGATGCAAAGGAACACAGCTTCGTAGCGTGATGCGTACCTAATACTCATGGCGTTTAACGTGATTCTCTTTCAAAAGATCAACAACAACTGAACCTTTGTTGACAATGCATCAAGGACAAAGCTTCCCTCTATTGGCTCGCGAAGGAATTAGTGCGAAATCTTTCATTAACTGTCGGTAAAGTCGACCATGCTCTTGCTTGACAGACTGTATTTTATAGAAAATATTATATAGCTGGACTATATACTCGCATGCATTTAAAAATAGATCGCATCCATCTTCGATTCGTTACATATTTACTCGCTTTTTGTTAAGTTTACTTTCTTGTAAAAAAATATTCTACAAAATAGCTTTTAGATACAACATTAAACCAATAATCCATTTATGTAAACACATCAGTTTATAGGAGTAGTATCAGTACTTATAATACAGTAATACTTATTCAAAAAGTGTTTTTTAGGACCATAGATCAACACTGAATACAAACAAATATCTCAAGGTTATGTCATTATTTTAGTGGTTCATTTGAATTAATTTTCTGGTCAGAAATGTATAAAAACATCAACTGCACGAAAATATTACGAAGAATTAAGCCACTTGATATAACAAGAGAAACTCCTTCAAAAAGTAAGACTATCTGTTTTTAGAAGTAGATAGTTTGCTATGTTGAAAGCAACTTTGTCAAATCAGATGCGATGGGATACTTTGTGTGAGGAGAGAACTAAATTTAGCACTCAATTCCATGAGCACTGTACAGGCTGTTCAAATAGGATTTGAAGTACTATGGAGTGGACAATGAGGTCTGATGGAAAGATTTGTGGTCTACCATACTTAATCAACCTCAATCTAAAGATATCCTGGGAAAGGGTACGTAGTTATAAGCATATTTACATACTATGTCCAAAAAATAAGGTGACATTGTATTTATTTTGAAAATTCTTTATTTATTCTTCCAAATAAATTTCGTCCCCTTCAAAGTAATCCCCTCCCGATGCGATGCACTTATGCCAACGGATTTTCTAATCTCCGAAACACTGATTGTAGTAACTTTCCGGGATGGCCTTCAGTTCCGTCTTCGCTGCGGTTTGAATCTCCTCTATCGTATAAAAACAATGTCCCCGGAGCGGTCTTTTGAGCTTGGTGACCAGCCAGAAGTCACACGGCGCCAGAATAGGTGAATACGGTGGTCACGAATTACGAGGGCAGTATGGGATGGTGCATTATCGTGGTGTAAAAACCAAGAATTGTCTTTCCACAATTCCGGCCTTTTTAGGCGGATAGCGTTACGCAAACGACGCATAACGTTCAAATAATATTCCTTGTTGACTGTTTGACCGGTTGGAAGGAATTCATAATGCACAACACCACGATAATCGAAGAAAACAGTCAACATGACCTTGATTTTTGAGCGACTTTGGCGCGATTTTTTGGTCTCGGCTCTCTTTTGGCACGATATTCGCTCGATTGATCGGTTGTTTCGGGGTCGTAGGCATAGATCCGAGTCTCATTGTCAGTTATAATGCATTTCATGACACCCAGGTAGTCGCAAAGCATCGTTTGACACACTTCAACGCGAAGTCTTTTTTCCAAAAAATTCAATGTTTTCGGTACCAGTCGAGGTTTGACGCGCTTGAGGCCCAAAATATCCTTCAAAATTGTATTGGCTGAGCCTTTTGATATGCCAACTTCATCAGCAAGGTCTCTAATTGTTAATCGACGGTTTTTCAACAGCAAATCTTTGATTTGTTGAACGTGAGCTTCGTCGGTTGAGGTTGATGGTCGCCCTGGCCGCTCTTCGTCTTCGACACGTTCACGGCCGGCTTGGAACTCACTATACTACTTGTAAACATTTTTTCAGACATAGCCTCATTACCAAAGGCTTTTTGCACCATCCTCAACGTATCCATATTATTGATTCCGTAAACAAAATCTTATGCAAATTCTTTGCTCAACAAATTTCGACACCGCAAAAAACGACGACAACTCACTTTTAGCAGCTCACAAAACGACACGTATCTCAAACACTAATGAATATTTTGACATGAAATTTGACATATGTAAATGTGAATGACAGTACTACCAACCTAAGAAAAAAATAATTTTCCAAATCCTTCGACGTGCGCAGTTTAAATTCAAATGTCCACTTATTTTTTGGGCACAGTATGTATCTATAACTTCAGACAAGAGAAAAAAACCAAAAATGATCTCTTCCAACTGTGGTTTAGTTTTCATTGTTATTGTTTTTTGCGTTGCGGGTCCCAAATCCTGCGCACAACCCTGTGGAAGGGATGTTTCGCCTTCTTACTTTTGCTCGCCTTCAAACGGATGTTCGTAGACTACCCAGGGGATACTTGGTAAAAGACCGGAAGTCGTGAGCTGCTTGAGCCATATGTAAAATAATCGATGACAACAACTGATGAGTCGACGTTGCGAGTTTTCGAGAGAAAGGTTCTGCGAAAGTTGTATGGTCCTTTGCGCGTTGGCCACGGGGAACATCGCATTCGATGGAACGATGAGCTGTATGAGATATACAACGACATTGACATAGTTCAGCGAATTAAAAAACAGCGGCTACGCTTTCAGGTCATGTTGTCCGAGGACAAAAACTCTGCAGCTCTGAAAGTATTCGACGCAGTACCCGCCGGGGGAAGCAGAGGAAGATTTTAGAACTGGTTAGGTATGGTCCAGTTATAAGGAATTTAATTCAGATCATTATGAAAAGTGCATCAAATTCAGTAATATACAAGTATGTGTAAATAATATTGTATATACATACAAGCAAGTATAATAACATAGATATTTATGTATGTAAACATGCTCTTAAATGACTTTATCGTTGACAATAGCACTATTGTTTTGTGAACGTTTTCCTGGTGTGTGAGCAAAAAAAAAAAAAATATTTAAGCGATTCTAAACACGCGTGTTTTTTACTCTCTTTTTCTAGCTGGAAACTTTCGCTTTTGGCAAAACGGAAACGCGTGTATTTTATTTGAAGCCTCACAGACATAAGTACTAAATACTTATTTATGTGTAAGGAAATGACGATGCCTTACTAAGGCATACAAGCTTGTATTTTTCAACTGAACAAAAAAGATTTTAGCAATTTTCTTTTTCATATAAAATAAAAATACCTATACGTACGAAAACCTTTTTTTTTCAAATCTGTCGATTGCGAAAAACTGACGTAAAGCTAAAAAAAGACGTGCTAAGCCAGCTAGTCTTTTATAGATTAAGATTTGTTTTATTGCCGCTGGAACTAGTTCCTTAAATCAGCGCCGCTCTTAGAGATCATCTGGAATAAACTGATTTCAAATATTCATTCAATTGCTGATATTTTGCATCAATATATCAATATATATTTTTTATACTCTCAATTACATTTTTAACAATGCCCAAAAGAAAGAAATATGTTTCTTTTTTTCTATTAGCGAAATAAATAGTCAAAGTTAAGCCTTCCAAGAGTGCTGTAGACTGGTCTACAACTAACGGGTGATTTTTTTGAGGTTAGGATTTTCATGCAGTAGTATTTGACAGATCACGTGGGATGTCAGACATGGTGTCAAAGAGAAAGATGCTCAGTATGCTTTGACATTTCATCATGAATAGACTTACTAACGAGCAACGCTTGCAAATCATTGAATTTTATTACCAAAATCAGTGTTCGGTTCGAAATGTGTTTCGCGTCCGTGTCCGATGAGCGATGAGGCTCATTTCTGGTTGAATGGCTACGTAAATAAGCAAAATTGCCGCATTTGGGGTGAAGAGCAACCAGAAGCCGTTCAAGAACTGCCCATGCATCCCGAAAAATGCACTGTTTGGTGTGGTTTGTACGCTGGTGGAATCATTGGACCGTATTTTTTCAAAGATGCTGTTGGACGCAACGTTACGGTGAATGGCGATCGCTATCGTTCGATGCTAACAAACTTTTTGTTGCCAAAAATGGAAGAACTGAACTTGGTTGACATGTGGTTTCAACAAGATGGCGCTACATGCCACACAGCTCGCGATTCTATGGCCATTTTGAGGGAAAACTTCGGACAACAATTCATCTCAAGAAATGGACCCGTAAGTTGGCCACCAAGATCATGCGATTTAACGCCTTTAGACTATTTTTTGTGGGGCTACGTCAAGTCTAAAGTCTACAGAAATAAGCCAGCAACTATTCCAGCTTTGGAAGACAACATTTCCGAAGAAATTCGGGCTATTCCGGCCGAAATGCTCGAAAAAGTTGCCCAAAATTGGACTTTCCGAATGGACCACCTAAGACGCAGCCGCGGTCAACATTTAAATGAAATTATCTTCAAAAAGTAAATGTCATGAACCAATCTAACGTTTCAAATAAAGAACCGATGAGATTTTGCAAATTTTATGCGTTTTTTTTTTTTAAAAAGTTATCAAGCTCTTAAAAAATCACCCGTTACAAAGGGTTTCCAGCCTAGCATTAGACGGTTCAAAGTTTTGAGAGTTTCGATTTTGAAAATGAGTTATTAGAAAAATATCATTTTCAAGTTTTGTAGAATTCGGTTTTGTATTATAACTCACCATAAGCGCTGATATTTGCAAGAAGAGTATTCACAATCCAGTTTCTTTCTCACTACTGAGATTAAGTAAAACTCTTCATCAATAGAAAATAGAAAAGTCTGTAATAACTTAATTGAGTAAACTTCGAAATTATGGGCCCCACCATTAAGAAAAAGACATTCGGTAGAGCATCTAGTTAAAGCGCGAACACCCCATTTCACTGATCAAGTTTTCCTCATTCGACTCTGGAACTTATTGTTTACAAATAGGTGAGCAAGCCAGGATTTAGAATTAGTTCGTTAACAATGGTGGAGTCTGAAGAAAGCAATCGCCCAGATTCTTGCAAAAATATGTATCTTTAGTGAACACAAGTAGCCTAATCGTATCTAATATTGGATTCAGAATACCAATGAAATATTAACTCATAACTTATTCAGTACAAACTACGTTTTTACGTTATTTTTAGAAGAGGCTCTTGCTTTCCTTTGGCCCTGGAAACACATAGTAGTCCATACAGCGCCACATATACTCGTATGTATAGTATATAATTACCGATGCTTTTGTTGTTGTAACCGTCGCTCTGTGTCATGACATTCTGCCTCATTGTTTGGAATATCGATTTTCCTGAGGCTACAACAACCGAGCCACTAATACACCAACGTTTAGCCAATGTGTCTGTGTAAATATATACTTAACGGTACACACGAAGTCGTATCTACATATGTTTGTGTGTATATGTGTGTGCGTAAATGGAAGTACTTGTGTACTCGGATATACTGTTATAAATCGAATTCTAACCATTTCTTTCTTCCTTTGATGTGGTGTGTTAGCCCCTCTAAACAAAAACAACAAATAAAATGTTGACTATGGCATACAGCTTCGGCTTTCGATTTTCGCTTGACTCCTTAGTTGTTTTGACGTTACTGCTCACTTCAACTTATTTTCTTCGACTCAGTTTTAACACGTATTTGCTTTATCTTCTTTTGCTTAAAGATTTTCGCGAAACTATTTGGTTAGTCGTTTGGGCTGAAATTTCGCATTTTTTCGTACACTCGTGCGTATCTTTTGGCCGGCAACTAATGTGGCATCTATAAAATCTCATTTACTTTTCTGCTTTCTTCTTCTATCATTGTCTTCATTTTATTATTGCGACGGCACTTTTATTCTGCCAAAATAATATATATGTACATACATATTTATTTGTAGCTTATAGATGTGGGTAAGAAATGGGTTAAACAGGCTATAAAAGGCTTTACTTCGTAGCAGATTTTATTGTTTGCTGTAAAACGTGGCTAGAATTATGGTATATGCGAATGGCGAGCTCAAAAGTAGACGGTAATACCCAAACGAAGGCAAGAGTTGATAGACAGGTTTTAAATTAAATATATATATATTCATGTTTAATTCTGACATAACAGTATTTTCTGAGTTGTAATCCGATAAGCATTAGACTTGACGATATTCCTTAAAATTAAGATGAATGGACTTTTCAAAACATGTATTTTCAAACGTTCTGAGTTTGTTCTATATATAATATATAGTATAATATCAAAAGTGTCAAATTTTGCGACAAAGTTGTGAGTTGCCAGATTGCAGGACTAGTGTTGCCAAATCCCTAAATATAAAAGGCGACCTACATATAGTTTTTCTCCAGGATACACTGATTATAGCGACCTTTCAACTTTTCGACTGTTGAGTTTTCAACGCTTTGGAGCGGCTTCATCGTGTGCAGTAGGGATGGAAAGATCGATTCTCGATTCCGATTATTTTTTTATATTTTTCGATTCTAAGAATCGATTAATCAAGCGCAAGAATCGATTCTTTCGATTTTAAATTAAAGGAAAAAAATTTATTTACTAAATCACAAGGCATAAATTGAATGAATAATTCAAATCGATTAAATAAAACACAAAAATAGTATTAAAAACAATTACATATATTTTTTTGTCTATAAGTAATGTACCAATTAAAATTTGATGTACTACTGAATGGAACTAGCAGTTAAGGAAAGTTTATGTGATTTTTCGAGATGTTTAATTAAGCTAGACGTACTATTATTATATTTTAATTGCTTTCCACATTGGTGACACTGGACATTCGAACCGTTGCTTATTTTTATACCCTGAACAGGGTATATTAACTTTGTCACGACGTTTGTAACACCCAGAAGGAAGCGTCGGAGACCCTACAAAGTATATATATAAATGATCAGGATGTTGAGCTGAGTCGATTTAGCCATGCCCGTCTGTCTGTCCGTCTGTCCGTCTGTCTGTATATATACGAACTAGTCCCTCAGTTTTTAAGATATCCTTTTGAAATTTTGTAAACGTCATTTTCTCTTCAAGAAGCTGCTCATTTGTCGGAACGGCCGATATCGGACCACTATAGCATATAGCTGCCATATAAACTGAACAATCGGAATCAAGTTCTCATATGGAAAACTTTCGCATTTGACAATGCTTCATCACCAAATTTGGTATGGATTATTTTCTAAGGAAAAAATGTAATATCTGAAAAAATTGTTCAGATCGGTTAACTATAACATATAGCTGCCATACAAACTGAACGATCGGAATCCAGTTCTTGTATGGAAAACTTTCACATTTGACAAGATATATTCACGAAATTTGGTGTATAATATTTTCTAAGGCAAAAATGTAGTCTCCGAAGAAATTGTTCAGATCGGTTAACTATAGCATATAGCTGCCATACAAACTGAACGATCGGAATCAAGTTCTTGTATGGAAAACTTTCACATTTGACAAGATATATTCACGAAATTTGGTATATATTATTTTCTAAGGCAACAATGTAATATCCGAAGAAATTGTTCAGATCTGTTAACTATAGCATATAGCTGCCATACAAACTGAACGATCGGAATCAAGTTCTTGTATGGAAAACTTTCACATTTGACAAGATATATTCACGAAATTTGGTACATATTATTTTCTAAGGTAACAATGTAATCTCCGAAGAAATTGTTCAGAACGAGTTACTATAGCATATAGCTTCTATACAAACTGGACACATAGTTACTAACAGAAATGCACCTGTGAAGGGTATTTAGCTTCGGTGCAACCGAAGTTAACGTTTTTTCTTGTTTTCAAAGTCTTCAATTTTGTTATTTACCCTTGAAATTTAACTTCAGTAGTTCCGACCTGAATGACATGTCTATAGATTAAGAATAAACAAGAATACTTGATTTCAGATAACATCAACAGCCAAAATCACTCGGGCCACCCACGTACATTTTTTTTAAGATTCCAACTTTGAGTGACAATAATAATAGTAATAAAGTATTAAATTTTTTCAAATAATTTCTTCAAATAATAATTTTTATAATTTAAATCTGTAAATAAAAACACTCTAAATATCCAAGATAATTCATTTTTATTTTCCTAAATAAACCACCCTTCAAAAAAATCATGAAAATAGTCATAAGTTACCAGACTACTACCTTAACTTTTTCTCTGGAAGAAGTTTCACCATCTTCGAGAAAGTTCTTTACATTTAATCAATATCGAATTATGGATAAAAAAAAACATAACCTTAATAATTTCTGCACCAAAAATGGCTTTGTTAACTTTCAAATTAAGGAATCCTATTGATAGAAACAGCGCTAGACTGCTGAATGTATTGACACTACAAGATTTCTACATGCAGCTCCGATCCGTATAAATTTAGTGGCATTTGACTAAAGAAACAAAAGAGTTGTGTTCTAGTTAAGGGGGTATTCTAGTCTAGATGCATTAATTTCAGGTAATTTTTAAAGTGTCATAAAAAAGGCAATTAATATTTTTAGTATCCATTTTTATACCCTGAACAGGGTATATAAAGTTTGTCACGATGTTTGTAACACCCAGAAGGAAGCGTCGGAGACCCTATAAATTTAGCCATGTCCGTCTGTCTGTCCGCCTGTCCGTCTGTCTGTATATATACGAACTAGTCCCTCAGTTTTTAAGATATCTTTTTGAAATTTTGCAAACGTCATTTTCTCTTCAAGAAGCTGCTCATTTGTCGGAACGGCCGATATCGGACCACTATGACATTTAGCTGCCATATAAGCTGAACGATCGGAATCAAGTTCTCATATGGAAAACTTTCGCATTTGACAATGTATCTTCACCAAATTTGGTATAGATTATTTTCTAGGAAAAAAATGTAATATCCGAGAAAATTGTTCAGATCGGTTAACTATAGCATATAGCTACCATACAAACTGAGCGATCGGAATCAAGTTCTTGTATGGACAACTTTCACGTTTAACAAGATATATTCACGAAATTTGGTATGTATTATTTTCTAAGGCAACAATGTAATCTCTAAAAAACTTGTTCAGAACGGGTTACTAAGCATATAGCTTCCATACAAACTGGACACATAGTTACTAACAGAAATGCACCTGTGAAGGGTTATTAGTTATTTGTTAATTTTAGAAGAGTAGAAAAAAAAGTGAAAACTAAAAAAAGTAAAAAATTTCACAAATTATGAGCTGACGAAGGGGGGGGGTCTCTAAAAATTTCCACGTGACCATACCCATGATTTCAACCTTTCTTGTTATCTGAACCCAAAAATAAAAAAAAGATTATTAATCTAGAATAAACTCGCAATGGCCGCAACTACGGAAAAGTGGGATTTTTTTTTCAAAAAATGGCAACTGCCTGAAAAAAAAGTGTTTTTTTTGATCACTTTTTCTGACTATTTCTAATTTTTTAAAAATAATAGAAGTAAAAATTTGGGGATAGGGCTAGTTCCAACCATAGACAAGCCTACAAAGAAGACTCTATAAAAATTTCAAGTAAATCGGTCCAGTAGAACCTGAGAAATCGTGGGTATCGTTCCGAAAAAGTCAGTTTTGAGAAAAACGCGTTTAAAGTTTCCCTTATGTTTTTTGTTCGATTAGTTCCGGCCGAACCAGTTTGGATGCCGGTTCAGAAATATGCCTATATCTCCGAAAATAATTTGAATTTTGAAAAATCTTCTTGAATAGCTAAACTTTGAAAATATAAAAAAATGTCGATTTTTTTTAAATTTCTAGACTAGAATACCCCCTTAAAGATACTAAAGAAGTGTTTCTTTAAAGTAATCAAACTTTAATCGTTAATATCTAGATTACGAAATAATCGTAAAAAACCTTTTTTGAAAAGCAATCAAAAAATATTTTTAAGTAGTGATAATAAAAAAAAAAACCATTGAGGCGAGACCTATTAAAATCACATATAAGTTTGCCTTATTCCAGCGATGAAATGTTAACTTTTTATATAATTTTGGATTCGTTCTAAGGCTCCCTCAAACCACTAACCAAGATATTTCAAAAACTTCTGAATTTTCTTTGTATCATGTTAAGAAAGCTACAGGCTACCGTATTCCTTGCTTGTCATGCATAATCCACTTTGACCATCACTGGTAGCCACTTAAAATGAAGACATTCCCGGCGGTTGATTGACGGGCTTGTTTGTGCACAGTTTGGCATATAAATACAATAAGTACATAGGAAAGTTTACATGCTTACATACCTATAGGGTATTTACTTTAATTTTCTTCTTTCTTCCTTTGACATACTTTTACGTTTATTTTCAACACAAACATCTGTAGTGTCTATATTTTGTTTTCTCCTGCGGGTTTCTCAAAGCGAGTGTATACAGAGTTTCCTCTACATACATAAATGCACTTATGCGTTTGCCACATTTGCACACTGGCCTCCTATATTGCTCCATTAGAAGGACAGTTCTCAAAGTAGTTGAAGAAGTTGTTTAACTTTCTTTCTCGAACGTGCTGGGATTTCCACAAAAGTACAAATAAATTAGGTACTGACCCTGTGCAAAGAAAATAAAATTTACTTAGATTGCCAGCACAGTTGCTTATTATTTCATTTCATTTATTCTAATCTAATGAAAGAAAATCGTAAGAGTTTCTTTATGTGTCCAAAAATCATAAAAAATTACATGCTTTGCAGTTGTGAAAGTTTCGAAAGAGTAACTATACTGACTGAGGTTTGTTATCAAATATTGAAATTAGTTTACAGCATCACATTTATATGGCACGTGGTATACAGAGAGATTTGCCTTGCCTCTAGTCAACTCTATTCGAAAAAGTGATAATGACAGCTGATTTTTTTACATTAGCGGATGTTTGGATATTTTATTGTTTGAGGGTTGTCTTTACAAATCGTAAAATTATTTCGAAGTTTCTTTAACGAACGTGTTCATACATGTTGTTGTGGATTACAATAATTTTGTTTATCAAACGGTTCATAAGGGCACTTTGGGACGATATTTCAAGCTCCTTATGTACAACTGCAAGCGAATCTTTGGTTTTCGAAAAAAAAACAAAAAAACAGAAAAAAAAAACTGCTGGTACAATGAGGAGTGCCGTGTCGCAGTGGAGAGGGAAAAAGAACTGCGTATCTTATAACGTTACCGTCGATGGGACAAATACGGAGAGTTAAAGAGAGAGGTGAGACGTATATGCAGAAACGGAGAGGTCGAAATGCGTGAGTAGAAAGAGCTTGACAAGCTGGTCGATATTGGTAATGCTCGAAAATTTCACGCATAGATTCACGACTAACAAATGGTTTCAAGACTGGAACATACTCTTGTAGAACCCCCCCGAGATAATCTAGTAACTGTTGCCAAGAACATCCTAAACATATGGAGGGAACACTTCTACAGCCTGCTGATTCGCAGTGAAAGTATAACGCTAGGAGTCGTTTAACCCGATTCCCCAATTGATGCCAATGAAGCGTACTTTCTATTGCCCTACCATGAAGAAGTTCGAATAGCATTTACTCGTCTAAAGAACAATAAAGCCGCTGGGGCCGATAAATTGTCGGCATAACTATTCTAATGCGGTGATAAGGTGCTTTCACAGCTTTTTTGTAGAATATGGTCGGACGAAAGCATGTCCGACGATTGGAAGTTAAGTGTGCTCTGCCCAATTCACGAAGAGGGAGACCCCACAAACTGCCCGAACTATCGCGAGATAAAACTACTCTACCTCGCATATAAGGTTCTATTGAGCGTATTGTGTGGCTTTAGATAAACGAGGTTTCAGACAAGGCGACTCCCCCAAAAGTTGGACTTTTTAAATCTACTGCTGGAGAAAAAATTTGAGCTGCAGAACTTAATGGAGAAGGTACAATCTTCTATAAGAGTGCACAGTTGATGGCGCACACCGATGATATTGATATCATTGGCCTCAACAACCGTGTCGTTAGTTCTGCTTACTCCAGGTTGGATAAGGAAGCAAAACAAATGTGTTTGGTTGTGTCATCTTGTTCTGTCATCAAACAAACAGTCGTCGCACTCGCGACTTGGCTCTCACGTAACTGTTGATAGTTTAACTTCGAGGTCGTAAATAATTGCGTATACTTTGGAACCAGTTTTAACGTCAACAACAATGTCTGCTTCGACATACCGGCTGGGGCAAGCAGAAGAAGAGGAATACCTCCACTCCGTTGGAATGACCAGGTGGAGAAGGAACTGGCTATACTTGAAATCTTCTATTGGCGCCAAACAGCGTAAAGGAAGAACGACTGGCGGGCTGTTGTAAACACGGTTATAACCGCGAAAGCGGTGTCTACGCCAATAAAGAAGAAGAACCTAAATTAACCATGAGATAGATAAACTTATACTATCTACACAAATGGTGCAGATGGGCGTAAATTCCATATGATTTTTTCACCTTATGAATCTTTGCACGCAAAGTGTATTTAACGTATGGAATCTCATATTCAAAGTGAAAAGTTGAAATTATAATATTCCATGGGGACTTAACCATATTCCGAATAGTTTTGCCAACACCTGAAAGTCCCTTAAGATCTTTGACCCTTGCCAATTGCCTATACTCTTGTAAAAGAATAATCATGTAAAGTGTGGCTGTCCCATGAACTTACGGAGCCACGTCAAAAATATATTGTTGAATTTATATAATATCGGCAGACATTTTTCTCCTTTGAATTATAAATTGAGTCTCAGTGGTGAGATCGAGGTCCAGAATTGTAGAGAACTTTCATCTCATGGCATTCTTGTAAAAGATGAAAGGTTATCTCACAACTGATGTATAAATACTAAGTGCATCTCTTCGACGAAGTGAACACATAGTGAGGCTAAGGATAGCCGCCATCATGCTTTGAAATTTCCGAAATCAACTAGCTTATTCTAAAATAAATAGCAAAAAAATATTTATCTGCATAGTAAATGCTTTTATTAGGATGTCTCTTAATCAACAACAACAACTATTGATAACTATGGCATAACATTCCATGCTGCTGAATAACACAAACCCAAAGCACCACACGACCGATATTGCTATTGATTTCGGTGGCATTCCCCATCAGTTATTGATGTAGGTGGCGATAAAGCAGAAATTGTTTAACAACAACAAAATTCTGGGAAAATTGTCGCTGTGCTTTAGTGTTTGATGCAGCAAAAAATATTCCCCGTAATCCCATAGAGACTTGTCAATACAGTTCGCACAGTCAACCATTCAACATTTCATTTGTTCAGCCAATTCAGAATTGAAAGCCGGTAGTTAAGGTAACAGTATGGGCCAACTTCAGCTGTTAAACAAACAAGATGAAAGAGGGATTGAGTGCATAATACTCGTGCTGAATGTGAGCGTGTCTCGCATAGGTGCGTCGGGATTGCAGGCGAGTCGCAAGAGATGGTTGCGCAAACTTTGCTGTGGCTTATCACTTGATGTGGACAGTGTAAGTGGCGATTGCTTTTCGAAAATTTGCTTTATATGCTAGGTTTAGAAGCAAGGCACCTTCTTCCAAATAGTGTTATAGTTTTGTGGTGATTAAACGTGCTCGTACAATTTAGCTGGCGCAAGTATGCAGTTTTATTGAGCTGGAAGTAACAATGAACCACAAACTCCATTTTAATCTTCATGCATCTTCCATCTTTTTTAAAGCTAAAGGCGCTCTTAGTTTTGTCAAATGTTGGTCGAAAGAATCTAAAAAAACTCACTACAAAACATCTTTTTACTTCTTTGGTGAGGCCTATATTAGAGTATACTTCTGTGTTATGGAACCCTAATTATCAAGTAAATTCGGAGAAGTTAAAGTCTGTAAAAACATTTTTTTTTGCCTTAAATCATTTTCATTGGGATCTCAGGTTTAATCTTCCACCATATACTAACCGTTTGGAACTTATAAACCTCCCTAGTCGTACGGAAATGCTTCGTATAATATTTTTTGTTAAACTTATGAATAGGTTAGTCTGTAGTTTATCTCTGTTGTCTGATATTAGTTTTAACATTTCTTCTGGCTCAACCATGCACTTTAAACCTCTACTTTTCAAATTTTCTAGAACAAATTTTGAAGTAAACGAATCATTCTGCCGTATGTGTCTCGTTTTCAATTCTTATTCCAGCACATTTGATCTAAAAGACTCATTCTTCATCATTAAAAAATTATTAAAAATTTTTTTTTGTCTACCCTTAACTAAAAATAAAATATTTAAAAATAATAAACTTAATTTATCCTAATTCTGAATTTTGATTGTTGAAATTTTTGTTTCTGCAGCTTAGCAGCTTAAGAACGCAACGCTCGTTTGGGGTTAGGGGTAGTTAGAATTGTCAAAAAATAATTTAATTAATTTTTTTAAATTTCACGTTAATCCGATAATTAGTTTTTGAGTTATTCGACAAATTACAAAGAGAGCTCGGGCACTTCAAAGCAAAAAGACAAACTTTAAACGCGTTTTTATCAAAACTATGTTTTTTGAACTGGTGACAACTGTAACTCGAAAACCGCTCAGTCCATTTTAAAGAAATTTTAACAGCTTTTAGAATACATAATAAATTCGGGTCTGATCGAAGAATTTTTTTTCAATAATTTCGATTTTTTAAGACCAATTAACCGTTGATTTTTCCCCAAAAATTTAGGAAAACATTTACTGAGGCCGCCATTTTGTTAATTAAAAAAAATAAAATCCTTCGAACAGGCCCAGGATTATCTATTTATAAAACTATTTTTTTTTGTCCGATTGATTTTCGATGATTCTCAAAGGACTTATGCTTGTCACCGCAAGTACCTTTTTTTTGGAACTGGGTCCACACAAACAACTATAACTTTGAAAATTAATTTTGAAAAATGAAATGAAATTTTCAAGACTTCAAGTCAACACATTATATAATAATGCCAAGTTACTACTTTTGTAAAATAACATGATTTAATATCAAAAAAAAAAAAAGAAATACTGAAAATTCTAATTTTTTCGTGCCTCTGACTACCCCTACCCCTTAAGAAAAATTTATACAATACTGATAAATTTTAGATGAAACTTAGGCCAATGTAACCCATTTATATCTGTATATGCGCTGGTTTTAGTGCCCTAAGGGGACCGCTACTTGACGCTCGTGTGACGCCTTACGAGCATAGCATAAAAACGTTAAAATTGTTTCACTCTTTATTAAGGAATGACCTCTGTCAAAAATATTTTTTTTTTTCATAAAACTTGAACTCAAATCCTTCGGAGCGTCTGCGTTCAATATGAGTATAAAAAGTGTGACGATTATGGAAACTCCTAACTCGCCGATGAGCAGTATTTGTTAATAGCTTCCTCAAAAAGCGTTTGCGTCACAGAATTTGAGTTTAAATTTAGAAAATAAGCCCATGGTTATCCATATAGCGGACCCAGCCTAGACTAGGAACAATGTTTGATCGGAAGCGAAACGGAACAAGTTGGTTGGGATCTTAGTCATAATTGAATACCTGATTCACCCGAGAATCTCATGAGAGCAATCTAGATCAAGGTCGTAACCGTAGTCTTTCATAAAAGTTTATCGCATGATATAATTGTTAGGGTGAGAAGGAGGGACTCTAAGCGAGTACAATAGAGAACTATTAATTTTGGATAAGTTGCTCAAAAAACAACGTAAATATATTCATGCATCTTTGATATAAGATTTCGGTAAAAGCAGGAGTAGCTTCAAACGTATTCAGCGAGTGCATGAAAATTTACCACCTCTTTAAGAGTGTGTTAGCGAGCCGAGTTGAAAAATATTTCAAAGCTTACCTTTATTTCGCCATAACCTAGCATTCTCTTACTCATTTTCTTCCTTTCGGCATTTCTGGAAATTCAGCTTAACACAATCAATGGACTCACCTGGACAATAGAGTTTAACTATGTGGAAACTTAAGTGCACCATTCTGAAATCAAAATTGTTACATCCGTTTGTATAGGTACATAAGTATGTAAGTCTGCGCTTTGGATATTGCCGTGAGGCAGCGCGTACCTGCACAAAAATTATTATTAGTTATTATCTCATAGCATTTCCTCAAACTTTTGTCAATTTATTTCGGGTTTTTATCTCATATCTGCTTTATTACGCATTTCCTCTTTTACATCGCTTCATAAAAGACTTAATAACTCAACGCTTATGCCGTCGCTTACCTTAGCAGCCACCTCTTCCCCATTCCATTTCCTTTTACAACGCAGCAAACGCGTTCGCTCACGAGTATTTGCTACAGTTATCTTCCGTGCTTTCTTCGTCTGTCATTTTGTATTTACTTGAGATTGTCGACTGATGATAATATACCAATTTGGTTAAGTGGCCCTATGCAGCAGACTCGCAAACACCACAGTTTTGCGTTCGCCCAGCGCTTTTGCTTTTGAGGTTGCTCATACCACACGTTGTACATTCGACATCGGGCAACGAACTTTATGAAACACTACTATTTATTTAGTTTTCCGCACTTGGTTGTTTATTTGCGTTTGCGAATAGTAATGTGTATGTGACTTTCAGCTTTTAACTTGCCGTCGATGAAAAGCAGTCAAAAGGAAACGCCGCATTTATATGTATGGCAATTTATACATATACATATGTACATACATATGTATGTATGTAGTGGTAAAATTTCGTAGAGTGAAAAGGCTATTCAGCGCCGTCGTTGGGTTTTATAAGTACGTCTGCTGTTGTTTTTGTTGCTTTTAGTTTTGTAGCTCTTAAAATTTCACTGCTATGCGTCAGCCAATATTGCGGCTGGTCAGTGGAGAGGATATGGCGTTTGTGCTTTGCCCGGGCAATTAAAATGATGAATGTCTGTTATTTGCGTTGAAGCCTAAATGAAGTGGTTTCGTCATGCACTCGAGACGGTTTTTCTTTGTTTTTAGCAAATACGCGTTCCGCTATGCGCAGCAAATAGGGCTGTGGAGCATGCTTTGACGCCAAAAACTGGAATATTCGGAGATTTTACTAAATGACGCATGCTTTTTTAGTTTGAGAATAAAGCATTTTTACTGAAGATAAATATAATTTTTATTAATTATTTAATAGTCGCAGCTAGAGAATTAAACTTATACAGAACGTGCCCATCTTAGAAATATAGAACTTTTATCTAAAATAAAACATAGAGAAATGCATCAAAATCTCCAATAGTTTGGCTTTATTAAATAAAAAATGTCGACGGTTAGGACAGCATTTCGAGCATAATCTGTTCCATTTTTTTACTTGTAGACAAGTAGGACCATTTTTTCTTCAATTTAGTATTGCATAGATACAGTTATTTAGTGTAGAAATAATCCGTAAGCATTTTGCTTATCTACTTGTAGTCCATGTAGACCGCACCTGGTAAGTCACAGAAGACGGTGGTTATAATCTTTCCACTAGATACGGCAGTCTTCGCGTTTTTTAGAGTTGACTCGAAATTGAAATTCAACATTTAGACTGCTCCTTGATTTCGGGTATATAACGGGGTTTTCAATGGAGATGCTGCAAAAATAAATCAATGGAAACAGCAAATAGCTTTTCCCACCCTTTTAACATTTCTCTTCAGTAAGAATTGCCATTTAAGCATGGAAAGATATACGATCCAACAACGAGTCTAAATTATTAAAATTTACTAGCGAAACTCGGAGTCAGTGGCCTCAACTTTAAAAGCGAATTTTTCAATAAGAGCGCTACAAACGTTTTTTAAACAAAACAAAATAAATATCAATGAAATTATCTACATATTCCTGTGAAACTACAATCATACGTACTCCATGAGTCACAATTGCTTCCCAAAACATTAAGGATTGGGGACTTCTCGCGTGATGATCAAGACCGGTACGTTACTGTGAATGGGAATCGTTAACGCTCAATGATAACCGAATATTTTTGGCCCAAATTGAATGATATGGACTTGAACAATATATGGTTTCAACAAGATGGTGCCACAAGCCACACAGCGAGTGGCACAATCGATTTATTGAAAACTAAGTGGTGAACGTGTTATCTAACGAAATGGCTCAGTCAATTCCTGGGCCTGGGTCGTGCGATTTGACGCCTTTAGTTATTTTCTGTGGGGCTACGTCAATTCTATGTTTTGTGCTAACAAACCAGCGACGATTGATGAGCTTCGTACGAATACCTAATGTGAAATTGAAGTAGTATCGGCCGATTTATGCTTTAAAACCGGCAAAATTTGGGTTCAGCGTCTAGACTTCTGCAAGCATATCCGTGGTGGCCATTCAAAAGAAATCGAGCTCCATACATAATGGCAACAAATATGCTTTCACAGGTGTAAAGAATTTGATTGATATCCCAAACTATTTTTGCTTTATATAAAAGAACGATATAGCGCTCTTACGTGGGCTGCTATATATATTTCTGGCCTAATAATAAAAATAGGCATATTTATCAACGAAAATGGTTTTCTTTTTTTTTTCGTTGGATTTGGCTCGCCTTGGAAGACCCACACGATCGATTGCTGTTTTGTATCGAGCTCATACGCATAGATCCATGATTCATCACCTGTGGCGACCTTATAAACGTCTTTTGAAGCACCGCGATCGTATTTTTTCAGCATTTCTTTACACTAATTCACACGAGCCTTTTTTTGAGCGATTGTCAAATTGTGCGGGATCCAACGAGAACAAACCTTTTTTACGGCCAGGTGTTCATGCAATATCGAATGTATGCTGGTGTCAGAAATGCATAGGCATTCCTCTATCTGAAGGTATGTTACATGACGGTCTTGCATTATCAGTTCACGTACGGCATCGATATTTTCTGACACAACGGCTGTTTTTGGACGACCTTCAGGGAATTCGTCTTTGAGCGAGAGTCGATTGAATTCGTTGTGACAGTTTTTCACAGTGCTATAGGATGGTGCTTCATAGCCATACAAAGATTTTAGTTCATCGATGCACTCTTGTCGTGATAATCCACGTCGAAAAATGTTCACGAGTTAATTCCATTTTTTGGCCGAGATGAATTTTTTAATTCCCTGTAAATAAAACAATTCACGATTAAATGACAAAACGTTCTG
>CM050323.1:98619244-98644244 GCA_027475135.1 Bactrocera correcta | reverse complement strand
CAAAATGAAATGAGATGAATGCGCCCAAATTTGGACATTCCTAGCGCGTCAGCGACCGTCACTTTGTTGGCATTAATGTTATTGTTGTTACTACAGTTAATGCGTTGGTAGATTGTCGTTGTCGTTTTACTGTTATTGTTGTTGTTAATTTTACGTCAGGGGATTGTTGTTATTGTTGCCTTTTGCTCTAGTTTATTAGTTGTTATTGTTGCTTTAGCTCTAGTTTATTAGTAGTTTGTTGTTGTTGCTTCAGTTAACTGTTAGTTGGTTGCTATTGTTGTGTTAACATTTTTTTTTGCAGTTGCTTCATTTGAATTTTCTGCTAGTCTGTTTGTGATGCTGTTATTATTATTGTTGTTGTTGTTGTGCGATATCGATCAAACCATCCCACCGTGGTGTCGTCTTTGGGAATTCCCAATTTGGTATTGGACAAAATTTGCATTAACGGCGCCGGTTCATTTGGCTCTAACCGCCGTTTTTTTTGCCTTTTTTGATTGCTTTCTTTGTTTGCATTTGACTCGCTCGCTGTCTGTGACCGCGTTAGCGGCTCCAAGCTGGCGCGATGCTTAATTCAGACAAATTTCTAATTAATTATATTAGTTATGGTGGTTATGCGATTGTTGATGTTGTGGTATGTTTTGTTTTTAGCAATACTTAGCTGTAGTTATATTATATATATAGTTGTTGTTGGTAGTTAAAATATTTTCTTTTATTTTTTTAAGCGGGTATTCTAGTCTAGAAATTTAAAAAATCGAGTGTTTTTTATATTTTCAAAGTTTAACTATTCAAGAATATGTGTACAAGAGGATTTTTCAAAATTCAAATTATTTTCGGAGATATAGCCATTTTTCTGACACGGCATCCAAACTGGTTCGGTCGGAACGCGAAACTTTAAAACTTTTTTTTTAAACTGACTTTTTCGGTACGATGCCCACGATTTCTCTCACTGCTGGACCGATTTACTTGAAATTCTTATAGAGTCTTCTTTATAGGCTTGCCTATGGTAGGTACTAGCCCCATCCTCAAATTTTTATTTTTATTATTTTTAAAAAATTCGAAATAGTCAGCAAAAGTGATCCAAAAAAAGCTTGTTTTTTGAGGCAGTCGCCATTTTGTGAGAATTTTTTTTCCCACTTTTCCGCAGTTCCAACCATTGCGACATTATTCTAGATTAATAATCTTTTTTTTTAGTTTCAGATAAGTAGAAGGGTTGAAATCATGGGCATGGTCACGTGGAAATTTTTAGAGACCCCCCACTTCGTCAGCTCATAATTTTTGAAATTTTTTTCCTTTTTTAGTTTTTAATTTTTTTCTCTACTCTTCTAAAATTAACAAATAACTAATAAAAAAATGGATGGTAAAAATATTAATTGCCTTTTTTACGACACTTTAAATATTACCTGAAATTCATGTTTTTAGACTAGAATACCCCCTTAATTGTTTTAATTTTTGTAATATTTAAATTCTTAGTTTTTGTTTTTCGTTTAATAATCATATCATTTAATAATCATATATACATTTTTGATTTCTGCAGCAATATTTATCTCAATCTTTTTTAAGTTTTTCCTCTCACAAATGTTTCTATTTTATCATCACATTTTGACTCATTTGTTTCCATGGTTTTTCATAATTTTGAAATGTACAATTCTCAAATGTTTCGGTTTCGATTTGTACATATAATCACATAAATTTGGTGATGCCGTTGTGCTGAAATGTGGCTGATATACCACAGCTTGAAAAATTACCGATTTCGGTTAGTTTTTCCATTGTATGGTGAGCGTTTAGAAAGTTGGGAATACCATTTCATCAATTTTATAGTCAATCAAAAGTGTGACGCGGCCATTATGACTGGCGTGGAAGCTTACTAAAGTAAAAAAACAATAATAATAATAAAAGAAAAAAAAAAAAAAAACAATGAAAAAACCGGGTTAACCCAATTTAAACGAATCAAAAATGAAATTGAAAGTGTAAAATATATTAAAAAATCCAAAACAAAATTAAGATAGTAAAAATTTTACAAATAATTAATTGGAAAATATTACAAAAATTTTATTTATTTACTGCTGTGAATTTTTAATTTATACTTCCCGTGTTTTTCGAATTGGTAAATTTTTTTTGTAAGTTGATAGTGCTGTTAGTAACATCTATGCTAAATTTCACGTCGAAATATTCATTAGTATTTGAGATACGCGTCGTTTTGTGAGGTTATAAAATAGAATTCTTCGATTTTTACTATGTCTGTCTATCTGTCCATGAGGACACCGTTTTGACTCAATTGAGTCGAATCGAAGAAGCCTCTGATATCCATTACGACGGATGATTTTTCCAAGTGCTATGATGACTGGAAAATTCGTTGGAATAAGTGTATTGCTGCGGAAGAGCATTACTTTGAAGAAGATAAAATGGACAAAATTCACGTTTCAACTTGATCACAGTAGTATAGAATAATTAAAGATATTAGAAATAATCAAAATAATTATAAGAGGAAAATTCAAAAATATATAGTTTTGTTTACAAAAAACACATGTTTTCTTAAATTATGCGCCTTAATATATAAATAAAATTAAAAAAGCAAAAACATATGAATATTGAATAAAATAATTAGTACTAAATGAAAAATTAAAAAGTGAAAACAAAAAATATAACAAAAAATTTATAATATAGTAAAAAATAATTCTTGAATAAATGTACATTACCAGGGATCGTTGTTTTTATCTAAACAATGTTACTAATAAAATTAAAAGTTAAAATAAAATTTTTAAAGATATTAATAAATTAAAAAAAAACTAAATTATCTAATATTAAAAAAAATTATTATATAATAAATAATAATATATTATAAACAACGAACAAAAAAAAAAATAATAATAATAGAAAACTAAAAAGGAAATACATAAAATATCAATTAAAAAAGAAATTCTGCGACTTAGGTTAAAAAACATTTTTTAGAGCAGAGGTATGCGATTAAGTTCGTGTGAAACTTGGTAAATCTGCGACAGAAACGTTTGAATAACGTAATCACAGGTGATGAATCATGAGTCATGAATCTTTAAGTAAGATCCGGAGACAAAGAGGCAATCTTTCGAGTGGCACACGCCGGCGTCTCCTCCCTCAAAAAGGGAAGAATGAGCAAATCCAATGTGAAACTATGCTTACTGTCTTTTCTGACTTTAAAGGCATCGTCCACCATGAATTTGATTTTTCTGGACAAACCGTCAACGCCATGTTTTGCGTGGAAATCCTCAAGACACTCAAACGAAGGGTCACTCGGGTCTGACAAGACATTGCACACGATTGGAAGTTACACCACGACAACGTCCCGGCTCACTCCGCATTTCTTGTGAAGAGCTACCTAAGGCTGCCATCCCAACGCAGCCGTCCTACAGCCCAGATGTGGCTCACCGGAATTTTTTTTCGGAACGATTGATTTAATAATTTTTTTAACTCGACTCCGTCCAATTACTTTCCGGTCAAACCCTGTATACAGAGGGAAGCAAAATTGAGTACAAGTTTGTGCTTCGAGCCTTTTTATCTGGATAAGTAAACAAGTAGAAGCAAGAAATTTTAAAAAGCTTTGTAAACATTCAGTTCAAGTTCAATTCCGAATAAAATGGTTAATAATATAAAAAATAAAATATCGAACTCTAAGAAAAAACATATAAAACTAAAGCAACTCATATGTACTCAATTTTGCACCTTGCGGAAACTTTCAGAAAATAGCTAATTTCTCGTATTAAGCCATAACCCATTACTACATATACTTTCAACCAAATGCTGTATAAATTCTGTATTCCTTGCCAAAACTCGTCTACATTCGTTGGGGCTTAACGGTGTTATCATAACCTTCATTTTACGATTGACCACAAATTCTCAATCGGATTGAGGTCAGTACTTTGGGCTGATCGCTGCATCAATAAGAAGTTTAGTTCGGTAAGCCATTACTTCAAGAGTTTGAATGTTTGTTTTGGGTCGTCATCCTGTTGAAATATAACTTCTTCTTTACGCCAAGCACTCCTTTCCACAAAATCGGGTATAAGATCTGCAATCATATTTATTTACATATTAATAAATATAATACAAAAAAAAAAAATAAATAAAAATAAAAATAAAAATTAGTATATAAAAAATTAAAAAAACTAGATATGTTTCAAAGAGTCACAACAATTTATTATATGTGACCTGGTTTACGAAAAAAGGGCTTAGGTGTCAAAAAAAAAAAAAGAATAAAACAAAAAAAATAAATTAAAAAAAAAACTAAAATAAAATTGATCTTTTGACACCTAAGCCCCTTTTTCGTAGACCAGGTCACATATATTCAATAAATATTATATTTCACATTGTGTACATAATTTTAACTAAGAAAATTTTGTTACTTAAGTCTTTTATTTCATTCGTTTCAAATAAAAATATTTTTGTTTAATTTATGTTGCCAAATATACTTATGCTTGTATATTTCTAAGTAATTAAAAAACAAAACATAGTGAGGAATTAAATAAATATATTAATATAGTTATTAAAAAAATTAAAATAAAAAGTTTAAAAAATTCAAATAGTTAACGAAATAAAAAATAAATAAAAAAAATTAAAAAAAATATATAGTAATATTTTTGTTTTACGCAAGAGTATATTTAACTTCTTTCTGCGTTAAATGTATATTTTATTTAATTTTGTTCAAATCATTTTTTACTGTACCAAGTTTGTAGCTTAAGTCTTCGGTTTATTGGCAACAAACGCATTTTCATTTAATATACTATATGTATGCTGCTTAATATAAATTTTAAAATAATTTATTCATGCCTATTATTCAAAACATAATTTCTACTTAAATTTTTTTAAATAAATATTTTTTTCCTGCGCTAAATCGTTTTTAATGATAAGCTTTAATATAAAATTTAAAAAGCTATATGAAACACAGAACGCAATTTAGCAAGCTATAGCTGGCTTATGCTAATTGCCACACATTTTTGCTATGCTTAGTCTAATTAATCTTTCTCCAAACTGTCGAAATAATGCGAGGCGTGTTTATTTAAATGTGTGTCCATTGCGAAGTGAAAGGTCGCTCATTAGAGAGTTCAGTTAAATTTGTTTACAAACAATTTGCGAAATCCAAAAAATAAAAAGATTGTCTTGTTTTCTATGGGGATTTAAAATTCACCGAATTTTTACGATGAAAATATAAATTTTATAAATTAAGATTTTATGGTGATTTTTGCGTTTTTATAAAAAATTTTATTTCATAATTTAACATTTAGTTTCAAATTCTGAACTTAATGACGTAATTTATTGGAGACTGCTCATTAGAAAATAACCAAAGACTTTCCAACGCCAGGGAAAAGTATTTAAAAATTTCGTAAAATATACTAAATTAACCGCGCTTTATTTACGTCAATTGGTTGTGTATATGTATATAATTGATTCAAATCTCTGAAAGATTGCATCTTATATCTCTTCTTAACCAACTCGACTCAAATAATTTTATTGGCTTTTGAGACAGTCTGTTAATTCGGCATTAACTGAGCCACTTAACTATTATTCAGCATATAAAGTTGTTACACGCTGTTTAAATAATCATTAAAATATATTTTCTTCTCATTTAATGGTCAAATGCACTCAAGTTACCATAAACATTTATTAGTACATTGTGAAAAATTGATAAAAAAAAAGCAATTTTCGACTGAATTGTAAATTTATCTCTCACAGGAACATTGAAAATATATTTATACTAATATTGCAAAGAGGAAAGATTTTTACCTATTTTTGTATGTTTGTAATGAATAGGCTCAAAAAGTACTGGGCCGATTTAAAAAGTTCTTTCACCAATAGAATGCTACATTTTTCCAATTTGACATAGGCTACATTTTATTTTGAAAAAAAAAAAAAAATTAGGGATCCTTGATAAAATTTGAACAATGTAACCGAAGGAGTAAAAAAACGAGTCTTAAAATGTCTTTCGTCGAATGCGCTGCCGAAACTATTAGCGATAGAACAAAATAATGTATAACAATATTGAAGAACATCATAATGTCTACAAAAAAGTCCGCCGGTAGCATATGTCCAACTATTGTAGTTATGTCACTACAACAACTTTTTTCATTTTAAACATTAATGAAAATGATAACCAAATTCAAACCCTGCTATTTATGTGTTTATAATAATCCTTATCCAAATAAAATACATTATTTTATGGTCAAGATAATTTAACTACCTATAAAATAGTTTTTAAATTGGACTTTCCATTCAAAAGATATTACGAATTAAAAAATTCAAAAAGTAAACAAAACCGCCATAGCGCCGTGGCCGTTGTTTGCGATGCATTCTGAAAAGCGCGCCGGGGCAGAGATCGTAAAGTATAGAGAAGGTGCAAATTGAATTCTGTATAATGTTCGATTTGGCTGCTAACAGAGCCGATAGAATCAAAGTAAGGAATTCGTCGTTGTCGCTGCTATTTAGCAGAATTGAGCACGTGCAGTGGCAAAAATATATGTAAAACCACTGAATTCATTATTATTATTTTTTTTAAGGGGGTATTCATATTATTTATTACTGTTATTTTAATTTTTTGATTATTATTATTTTTATTTTTTAATTTTTCAAAAGTTCCCGCCACTTAAACCATCAAAGAAATTGAACATAAAAACCCTCACATACAAATATAACTGTGGGATTTTTTTTAAACAAATAAAAATATTTGTGAAAAAAAGTGTTTATTATCCAAATTTCCAAAAATAAATAATTGTCTACCCCGTGCGATGCCGGGACGGGCTGCTAGTAGTATATATTTTTCATAAATTAATTGTTAATTAATGATAATAAAATATTTGTACTGGCAATTAAATATTAATGGAACAATTAGGTAATTGACTCAATTATTGACAATTAGGTAATTGACTCAATTATTGTCAATAAACTAATTGAGCGATTTGCTAACTATTAATTGTCAAATAATTATCAATTAAATACGTATGGTAAATAGAGATTTAATTTATTGTAAAATTATTATAAATTAGATAACAAAAGCAATATTCAAATATTTGGTAAAATGCGTTCAATGTGAAGATAAATTGAAAAAAATTTATGGGAGTGTGCTTACTAAAAAGTTAGTGTTCCTTATTTACTAATTGTATTAAGAAATAAAGTTATTGTTATTGGTTAGTTTATTTTGTATTATTGTACTCTTTAAAACGTCAAAACTTTATGCAAACTAAAAAGTTTCAAACGTGATAGATTTCAAGCGGCTACTACCATAACATAAAATTGTAGCAACAACAAACATAGTTTTGAACTTTAACCAAATAGCTGATGATATTCATTTTACTTATATAAAATAGGAGATAAACAACTGTGGTCATGAGTTTGTCGTATACTGAAATGCTAAGTAGTCAAAGAGTGACACCTACATTTATTTGTAATATTTACATTTCGTAATATTTCTTTGACGGTGATGTTGCTTACCTCACATTTTTGTTTTTATTTTTTATTATTTAATTTTTTTGAATTTCTGCGTCAAAGGTTATGGACTTATGATTTCTGAAATTTTTTGTTTAGTTATTTTATTTTACGTTTTTACTACGAATTTTTGTTTTGATGAAATTTTTTTTAAGTTGGTTGTTACTACAACAACAAAACAACAAAAAAAATACAAAAAAAAAAAATAACAAAATAACATATTTATTTATACAAATTGGCACAAGGCACACTTTTGTTTGTAAACAAATATTTTGACACAAAACAACACCAAAAATAACTTTTTGTTACACAGCGCATAAAGTTTCACACATACTAATGGCATTTACTACTGATTTTTCGAACTCGTTGAGTTTCTTGACTCTATTGAATCAAGTAAACTAAATTTCATGAACTGCGTAGATTTTTTATAGCCATCTGCATTGCCAAAATGGTTAATGAATTATTTAAAACGGACAGCAATATCGTCACCAAAATATGTAGACAAACAAATGGTTACGCATTTTTGAGGAATTTCACCGATTAACATTCAAGAAAGTGGCGTATTTATATGAAAAGAAAAAAATAAAATAAAATGAAAATCGGAGAAATGATGGCATTAATAAAATAAATTTGCTAAGGTTTTTTATTTATTTTGTTATATTTTACATAGAATAATATATATATTTTTGAAATTTTGTTTATTTCGAATGTAAACTTATTAATTAATTTATATTGCGCGCGTCAAAGGATTTGGAGAACTATTTTTTTTAGGTTGGTAGTACTGTCAGTCACATTTATGTCAAATTTCATGTCAAAATATTCATTAGTGTTTGAGATACGTGTCGTTTTCTGAGCTGCTAAAAGTGAGTTTTTCGTGTTTTGCGATGTCGCAATTTGTTGAGCAAAGAATTTGCATTAAATTTTGTTTACGGAATCAATTTTCTGCTGCGGATACGTTGAGGATGGTGCAGAAAGCCTTTGGCGATGAGGCTATGTCTAAAAAAAATGTTTACAAGTGGTATAGTGAGTACCAAGCCGGCCGTGAACGTATCGAAGACGAAGAGCGTCCAGGGCGACCATCAACCTCAACCGACGAAGCTCGCGTTCCACAAATCGAAGATTTGGTGTTGAAAAACCGTCGATTAACAAGTTGAGACCTTGCTGATGAAGTTGGCATATCGAAAGGCTCAGCCAATACCAGTTTGAAGGATGTTTTGGGCCTCAAGCGCCTCAAATCTCGACTGGTACCGAAAACATTGAATTTTTTGGAAAAAAGGCGTCGCGTTGAAGTGTGTGAAACGATGCTTTCCGACTACCAGGGTGTCATAAAATGCATTATAACTGACAAATATCGTGCCAATAGAGAGCCGAGACCAAAAAAATCGCGCCAAAGTCGCTCAAAAATCAAGGTCATGTTGACTGTTTTCTTCGATTACCGTGGTGTTGTGCATTATGAATTCCTTTCAACCGGTCAAACAGTCAACAAGGAATATTATTTGAACGTAATGCGTCGTTAGCGTAACGCTATCCGCCTAAAAACGCCGGAATTGTGGAAAGACAATTCTTGGTTTTTTACACCACGATAATGCACCATCCCATACTGCCCTCATGATTCGTGATCATTTCGCCAAAAACTCAACCTATATTGTTCCGTAACCACCTTATTCACCTGATCTTGCGCCGTGCGATTTTTGGCTGTTCACCAAGCTCAAAAGACCGCTCCAGGGACACCGTTTTTATACGATAGAGGAGAAGACGGAACTGAAGGCTATCCAGGAAAGTGACTGCAACCTGTGTTTCGAAGACTGGAAAATCCGTTGACATAAGTGCATTGCATCGGGAGGGGATTACTTCGAAAGGTATGAAATTGATTTGGAAGAATAAATAAAGAATTTTCAAAATAAATACAATGTCACCTTATTTTTTGGGCACAGTAGTACATATATTTATTTTTAATTTTTAAATATCTTAATTTTAATTTTTATTTTGGCTTTATTGGTTTTTGATTTGATAAGGAAAAATGATTTATTGAAAAACTTAAAAAAAAAATAGGTAAGCAAGTAACCGAGCATTCATATTCTTGCAACTTGCCACAATCAAAGCACAGAAAAAACCCTCAGGTTTTGACAAAATCTTATTTTAAATTTTTTTGAAGAAATCGTGAATGAATACCAATTAAAGTAAAATCAGCCGAAAGTTCGAAAATCTTTATATTAAGCATATCCAAGATAAGGAAATTATTGATCGAATTTAACGCATTTTTGACACTCAAGCAAACTACTAACAAGAAAGCATTCAAGTCTTAGTTCTTGATGTATTCCGCGGCAAACATTGTCGTAGGGCAAACCCATTTTAAGCTTATGTTTTCTAAACGGCCCGTTATAGGAGCTGTAAGTCTGAATTTACACTCATATATATGCTTTATACCTTCCTGACATTTCCTTTTGTCTATTACAAACCCAAGGTAAACTTAAAATACACTTATTACACCCTATTTAGGGTATAACAAAATGTTTAATATATTAAATATAAAGTTAAAACCAAAATGCTTAATCTATAAAATTCTTAGTGAAAAACATACTCTATCTACTCTATATTTTTTAAATCTATATATATAAAAGAAAGTTGATGTTAGTTACACCATTTATAACTCCAGAACGGCTCAACAGATTTGGCTGAAAATTGGTGGAGAGGTAGCTTAAAACCAGGGTAAGGACATAGGATACCTTTTACCTCTTTATGTCAAAATTTAATACAACTCATAAATACAAAAATTATATTTCAAATCATAAGCATTTGTTCAAAATTCGTGTTTGTAGGAATATTCGAATATTTCATTTCTTTAAAAAAAAAAACAAAAACAATAATAAAAACATTAAAAAAAAACCTCACATCTATATATATAAAAGAAGGTTGATGTTAGTTCCACCATTTATAACTCAAGAACGGCTGAACCGATTTGGCTGAAAATTGGTGAAGAGGTAGTCTAGAACCAGGGTAAGGACATAGGATACCTTTTATCTCTTAATTTCAAAATTTAATACAACTCATAAATAAAAAAATTATATTTTAAATCATAAGCATTTGTTCAAAATTCATGTTTGAAGGAATCATTTGAGTATATGCGTACAATTTTAAACACAGTCTTCTCAAAAATAATAAAACTGCTAAATATTGGGAATAGAAAAAAAGAACTGCAACCAAATACGCAGTGAAATAGATTATAACTGGCTCAGTAATCAGTCTTCAGTCTATGTATTATACCACATGCTTCCCAAAAGACTGATGTCATAACCTTTCCCGTCGCCTTTTTGTTCTTGCACGCCTAGGAACCGGTTCATCAGATTCATTATGTTGGAGTCCACTATAATGACTGTCGATTGGGCTCCAGTGGGAAATGATGGAGCTATGTTTCTATCACTGACGAAAAATTTCGGCTTTATTCCGACTAGAGAGCACTTAAACACTTCTCAGAATCAGTTATTCAATCCAAAAAGCCAAACGCTTTATTAACACACGAAATGCTTTATGATTCATTTTTTTGTAAACTAATACAAGTTGCTTCACAAAATATTATATCTCATTAACTAATAGTTATAATTCAACTAATAGAAATCATATATATAGATGGTAGTAGTATTATCTATGTATCAGCCACAGTGAAGCGTGGACGGGTCCTCTAGTAAATAAATGAAATAATCTTAAAAATGAAACTTTCATTGAAGTGATAATTTTGTTTAAAACGCAACAGAAAGTTTAATTTTCCAAAAATCTTTCATGCCCTAAACCGGGTAAATTAAGTTTGCCATGATGTTTATAACACCCAGAGGGATGAGACCTCATAAAATATATATATAAATGATCTGCATTACGAGCGGAGTCGAATTACCGTTGTCTGTATATGGTACATGGGAAAAAGCCCCTCAGCTTTTGAGAAATCGATCTTTTCTCGTAAAGAAGAACTAAGCAAGTTGTCGATATTGGCCTACTATAGCATAAAATATAACTGTCATACAAACTGAACGATCAAAATCAAGTGTTTGTATGGAAAACTTTTTCAGTTGCCAAGACATCTTCACGAAATTATTATCTGCGCCAACATTGTGAGTCGAGAGAAAAGCAAAAAAGTTCTGCGGCAGATTTATGATCCTTTGCGCGTAGGCCATGGCGAATATCGCATTCGATGGAACGATGAACTGTATAAGATATACGACGACATTGACATAGTTTGGCGAATTAAAAGACAGCGGCTACGCTGGCTAGGTTATGTCGTCCAAATGGACGAGAACAATTTAAATTTTAGCTTCTTTCTCTTTCATTGATATTTTTCAAACATATTTTCTGTAATATTTAAACTATTATGTTACAACAAGTAATCGTGAAAAATATAAAAAAATTTTGCTGAAATAAAAAATATTGCACCAAATAAAGTTGTAAGCGTTTGATATTTTTACCTTAAAAATATTTTTTAAACATTATTGATATAAAAAATAAAAATTTCTTATTTAATATTGAGAATTAATCTTTTTATAAATATAGTTTTTCTAGAAAATAAATTCTTTATTGTTGTATTTGGAGTAATTATAAAAATGTTTTATTCAAAAAATTATATTTTGATATTTAAAAATTATTTATTTTGCTGAAAAATTATATAAAGTGTTATATATTTCAAATTTTCTGTACAATATTTATTTTTTACTTAAATTTTTATTAAAATATGTTTAAATACTAAAAAAATCTCTATTTAGACATTAAAAAAATTTTAATATTTTTCTAATATATATATTTTATATTTATTTTAATATCAAACATGTTTTAATATTTTTTTAATTTATTCTATATTTTATAGCACTTTTTTAATTTTAAGTAATTATAACTCACAATATATTTTCTAGGAATCAAAAGAAAGCAGTATTTAATCGAAAATTTTAGAAACCACAGTAACTGCCATTAAATTTGCTGATTCATCTGCAATCTACTATGCAATGAAATTATAACTTTTGTGCAAATAATCAAAAACACAAATTTTTCGCCGAATCATTGTTTTTAGAGAATTTCTATTGCTTCAAGCTGAACTTTGTCCAAAAAAGTATGAATTCAGTTTATAATTAAATGTTGTTGTTGTAAAAATAAGTGAATGTTTGTACCAATAAATGAATGCTCGCAATTTTTTCGTGGAAATTAATTTTGCCTTTGGCAACAAAATAATCGTGAATCACGATGACTTGCTTTAATTTTAGGCCAAGCTATTGTGCAAAAAGTGTGTTGAAGATGTGGAGAAAAGATATGGAGTTGAATATACATAGATGATAGGAACTTATGTAATATTAGCAGGTTGGGATGAAATAAATAAGGTTTTCGACTTTACATTTACGATGTATTTTATATATATTCTATTATATAAATATTAAAATTTTATTAGATTTAAGCGTCTATGTACTTGCCGGAAAAGACATGCTTCAATGTACCAAAAATAGAAAAACTAGTCATTTTCAAGTTAAAATGTTGAAAGTAGGAGTTAGAAGTTGGTATTTGATAAAAAAGTAGAAAGAGAGAGAGAGAGCAAAAGGAAGACCCACTCAGATAACTTTTAAAAATCAAAAAGAATTTCTTTGAAAGTTTGAAGAGAGATTACGGAGCTGATATCCATCTTAATTTATTGAGCAAAAATATAACGACACGTTTAACGGCTTTTAATATTTGTTCACTTGAGAGAGCCATAAAGCGGACATTCAACAATATTTTCTAAGAAAGACTAGTTGATACTATGTTCAGACCGAAAATTTAAAGGGATTAGATTACATTTAATTATACTCACTAATCAGCCCGTTCCCACTGCAGTTAGAAAGTTTAAAAAACAGCTGTTATTGTCATTCAAGAATTCACATCACTTAATATTTATTAAAAGAAAAGATTATCATAAAGTATTTTGAAATAAAAGCCGTCTTTTCTCCATGTAATAGAAATAATGGATGCATTTTTTCATTTGTTAAGTCGATTTTAAGGTGAAATTAGATTCATTGCTTTAAAAAAAAATGTTTGTTTACATTTTTTCCTTTTGTAGTGTCTAAATCAGCTTTGATAATGTAACAGATTTCCAGTGCTGACAAGTAGATTGCGCAAAATCAGAGTCGCACAGAGAGATTTAGCGTGCATCAATTTGAAATCATTCAATGAAGTGATTTGGAACTGTCATTTTTGTATGGCGAAATCTTGATAAATTTATAAGATTAGTGGGATAAACCACTCAACAGCCGAAATCGTGTGATTAAGTGTCGGTCTGAACATGGTATAACAGTGACAGAGATACATACAGAAGGCCAATTTATTTTATTTTTTTTTTCAATCAATTTTGTTAAGAGGCATTATAAGTTTCCTGGATTAGTCTCAATTTTTTGTAAATTATTTAATAATCGCGTATATAATAATCAGGTGTATTTATTTTTTTTAAGGGTTCTTAATAGAATTTAAAGTCCCAGATTAATATAATTTCAAGTCTTTATTTGCTATACGAAAGAACTCTTGCGTTCCAAATACCCAAAATCCCAAATATTTAAGTCTTCTCTTATATATATCTTCTGTGATACTTACATCGATTTGACAAATTAGTGCCTTAATTTAAATGAAAGCCACATTTTAATTTATATTTTGTATTTTATTTAATTTTTATGTTTTGTTTTTAATTTGTATTCATTGCTTCCAAAACTTATATAATAAATACTATTAATACACATTTTATGCTAAAACTAAATGGGCAAGCCAAGAACGCTAGCCCACAATTAATGAGTTGAGAGTTTTACTTTACAAAATTTAAATAATTAACTTACAATTATTGACAAACACGCCAACACACGTACAAGAATATAAAAAATAATTAATTTAATAAAGAAAAAAGAAATTAATAAAATAAAAATATACATGTAACAATTGTTCAATTAAAATAATTAGGAAATTGAAAAACTTAAAAGAAATTATTAAGGAAAACTTTAAGAGAAATCAGAATCCAAATAAAAATTACAAAAATAATAATAAATAATTATAAAAATTAAAATAACTAATTATAAAAAAAAATAAACAAATTAATTACAATAATTGAAAAAAAAATTATAAAAATAATTAACGAAATTTTTTTCTTAATAAAATTTAGGCGAAAAACGAGTATTTACAATTTGTTTTTGATTTTGATTTTTTTTTTCAATAAATAATCTTACATACTAATGAAGTTTTTAATGAGCGAAGTAAAAGTTAATTAATAACAAAAAATATAGAATAACATAATTAAAGCCAGAGTAGTAGCTCCTCAAAAGAGCTCTATTGCTGCAGGCACGCACACTTCCTAGACGATTCACACATTTAAAAATAGTATTTTGTAGTTTTAATAGTAGTTTAAGGTAGTAATGGTAAGTAAAAGCATAAAATCACGTTTTCGCGCCACACGCCTCCCTTCTCACGCCCGCCCTTCATACTGCCATACTGCACCCAACACTTCCTTCCCGGCCTTCAACGCGTGGCATGCGGCACTTGAGTATTCTTATCATTATTATTTTCATTTATTTATTGTTCCGCTCTTAGCACAGCTTAATGGCCTCTACGCCGACACAATGAACTCCTTGCCGGTCTTGAAGTCCGTGCACTTGAATTGCGCACAACACTTGGGGAACGCCCAATTGGGATCGCTGGGCAACTCTTCACAGCCGGGCATCTCCACGTACGGGCAGGTCTCAATATTGATCGTCTGTCTGTGTATGTCGCATGTCATGACGGCGCAAATGCCTTTCGGCTTGTACTCCTTGTTCGGCAGCATGGCACGACGGGTGATCTTGTCGAAGCACTTGCCACGATGTGCTAAAAAAAGCAAAGAGAGAAAGCGGAAGTTAATAAATTGTTTTATTACTCATGCGATAAATATGCATATCGCGTATATAAATATGTATATGTATATATGTAAAATATATATGCGTGTGTGTGTGTGTGTTTAAGCGTATTGATTGCATTGCGATTTATTATGCTTGCTGTATAGCTTTTGTTGCTGTTGCTGCCGGCTAAGCGCAGCTCAACGACGAGGAAGTAATTATAATATGGAAAGACAACAACAATGACAACAACTAAAAGCAGTGAAAACGCGTGTAATGCTTAATGTTTTTGCGTGCGAATTTTGCATGCTAAGCACCGGTTGTTGTTGTTGCGCTGTATGCATTGGCTGCCGTTGAAATATAACTGCTTACAACTACATGTATGTGCATGTGTGCGTGTATATGCAAAATTGTATGCAGTTGTCCGTATGTTTGTGTGTCTGAGCAGGAAGTGCTTCCTTTGCGGTTTGTGCGCGCTTTTGTAGTGTAAAATAAAAGACTTAAACAACGAACTTGCCAACTGAAGGTTGCCGGCAATTGCAATTTAATGCGAAATATTTTTTTTATACATTTGCTAGAAGTGTGAATTATGCTATTTGCTAGTGTGAAAATGTAATTAATTTTTTTAAGGTTGCCGCCACGAATGGATACTTTTGTGAAAAAATTTTTACAAAAAAAAAAAAAATATAAAATATCATAATTATTAAATTTTTCATTTAAAGCGCATTTTTAATTAATTGCATTGTCTTAATAATTATTTTTGTTTTATTTTCATATTTTTATTTATGAGTTCAGCAACCTCAGCTTTATTTACTGAATTGCTTAGTTTTTGTTTTGAATGCTAAATTGTTTTCTATAAGCTGTTAAATTTAATTATTACTCTACAATTAATGGCATCTATTACTTTTTTGCTTTAGTCTAACAAAAGACTTATGGCACGAACTTTTTCAAAATACAGCTGATTTCTTATTACAAAAGACTTAAGACACGAAAAGGCTTAGATACATATTTACATTTAAACTATTAAAAGCATTAAATGTCAGTCTTTTGATTTTGTTTAAATAGTCAGCAAATTTGTGTATAAACATTCATGAAGGTATGAACTCATTCGAATTTTGTACGTACTTATAACAAAAAAATGACTGATTACTCACTAAAAGCCACAATATCATTAAATTCGACACAAAATTCATTAAGCAAAAGTGTCGAAATAGATTGCTACGTCAGCGATATTGACAGCGCTATTAGAATAAAATCAATTAATGAAATAGAAAATAAATTCAAGAAATGCAAAAAACGTGACACGACGTCTGCCGTATTTGGCGTGTGAGTTCAGTGCTATTTTTATAATTTGCGCATGCGCAAAATGCTCAAGATTTGAAGTCAGTCATATACATGTGTATATATGTATAGGTACATATATATATATACCTATATATTCTATATATGTATGTAAGTATACAGGAAGAAATGCTTTGAAGCAAAAGTTTTGCGATAAAAAAAAAATTAACACAAATGTGCTAAAACAATTTCAGGAATCTAATTTTAGAAAGATATAATATGTAATAAAAAAATTGTAGGAGTCTAATTTTAGAAAAATATACATAAAATATGGAATAAGATGAAGTAAAAATGTTTTTAAAAAATTAAAGAAATTATTAAATTTGAGAAAATTCGCTTCAAACAAAAACAAAAAAAATAAAAATAAAAATAAAAATTAAATATTTTTAAAAATAAGTTTTTGAAAATTTGTATTTACTTTTCTAAAAAATTAAAATTTTTAGTTAAATAAAAAACATATTAAACTAAAAAAGTTTAAAAAAAAAAACAAATTTTATTAAATTTGTTAAAAATTTGAAAAAAATAATTTTATAGCATACACATATAAAAAATTTTAATAAATAAATTTTATAATATTTTTTAATTAATATTAGTTTTCATAATTTTTTGTTTCAAAATTATTATTTTTCTCGCTCTAATTCAAAATTGTTTTAAATGAAACCAAAAAAAAATATTTGCGAAAAAGTTATTTTTTTAAAGCAATGTTTTCACTATTTTGATTATTTTATCAAAATTGTATTAAATAAGTGTATTAAATAAGTTCAAAAATTAATTAAAAATCAAAGCAAAAAAAAAGTAATCCACAATTCCTTGTGCCATAAAAGCAGCGTTCAAAATATGTTACCGCATTTGTAAAAAAAAAATAGCAAAAAATACAAAACCAGCAGCAAAAACAGGCCTTGCCAAACGACCTTCAGCTTCCAGGCGTCGCGCTGTCGCCATAAAAGTATTTACTTAGTTTATTGTAGCTAGTTGGCATGCTTGAATTCAGCCGAAGGCAGCATAAATTAGCGAAAAACAAAAACAAATATCATTAACAAAATACACAGTGACACTAAAAAGCCAACAACAAAAACCAAAAAATGCTGCAGCTTAAAAAGCGATTAATACTAATGAATGATTAACAAAAGCGTAATATTTAGAAAATTGGTTAATAAGCTACAACAACAACAAAAAAAACATAAACAATTTATGTGTATTTTGCATATGTAAGCGCGTAAAAGCTAAGCCGCATTCTACATGTATGCCAGTGGAATTCTTCGGCAACCGCTTTTTTGGTGCTTTTGCGTGTTGTTTTGGCCCGCCGGTGTAGTTTTACCGGTTCTTGTTTACGCGCTTATCGTTTATCACTTGTACGTTGAGCGCTTTGACGTCAGCGCCGGCAATTACTATGGCGACAAGGGTCTGGCACCAATATTTGTATGTGAGTGTGTGTATTGTCAAAGTCAAGAAGCAGAGTTGAAACTGTTTTACTGTTTTTTTTGTGTTTTTTTTTTACGTTTTTTTTTTACGTTTTTTTGTTTTTGTATATTTTAAGCTTTTTTCGTTGTATTTTGGACGGCGTTCACTGACGCCAAATGCAAATTTTTCGGTTTAACCAAAAAGTCAAATATATTTACATACATACATACGAATATTGCTTAGAGCAATGAATCAGTGCTCCAAACAGCTTTGCGGCGGGAATTTTTCGATTTCAGTTCCGTTCCATTTGAAATGAGGTCGCGCTCTGGGTTTTTCTAACTGCATTTCAAGTAAGGCGCTTTAGAATATTCTCTGAGCACAATCACGTTGTTTATTTAATTTTGTGTGATTTTTTAAATTTTTTTTTCTAGTTTAGCAAACAGCAAAAAACCGTTGAATTTTTCGAGTTTTGCAAAATTTACGTTTTGTTTAAAATCGAGTAAACATAATTAATTGGCGCTTTAAAAATGTGGCTTGAAAGCACGAAAAAATACGTTTGGGAAAAAAATGAAAGTCAAGGATGCGCTTGGAGCTTGTGCCGGCAAAAGAGCGCATGCGTTTGGAATATTAAGAAAAAGTGGTTTTTAGTGTGATCTTATGTATAAAATTGTTGAGTGTGTCAAGGAAAACAGCTTAAGATGTGGGAAAAAATTGTGGATGGCAAAGAATTCAGCAATTTGTATATAGTTATGTTAAATTAAGTTGACTTGAACTTTTTTATATCTTTAAAACAAATTATTTTAATTTAATTTAATTAATTAAATAAAAATATTTTTTTACTTGTTTCTAACTTTATGACTTTAAATTTTTACTAAAAAATTGTTTTTTAACATTTTTAAGTTTTTATTTTCCGTTTTAACAATTTTGGCTAAATTTAAGATTAAATGTTTTTAGTTATTTTTTAATTATATTTTGCTATAATGAAATAAAACTTTTTTTACTCTTAAGCTTTAAAATTATTTTTGTTTAAAAATGATAAATTTTATTTTTATTTAAAAATGAAAAATTCCATTTTTTTCAATTTCTAAACACATACGACTTGCCTACGCGCCACCAAATAAAGAAAAAAGCCTTTTCAACTAAAGACTTAAGCAACGAACCTGCCTACACTTATGCCAAACATCGCTAAAAAGCACATAAACGTAATTTAACCATACAAACAAGGCAGTTAAGTTTAATAAATACAAAAATAAAAGACAAACTTACGAATAAATCAAATATTTTTTTTTAATATATTTGTGGACTTTGAACCATTTTTAAATAAATACTTTTATTTACTTTTTTTAAAATTCGCATTAATATTATAGTATTTAGCGCTTTTCAGAACAATTTTAGCATAAAAATCACATAATTTTTGATAAACTACTAAAATATAACCTTAGTACGCAATCATTTAGTGCTTTACAACAAAAAGTGGCTAAGTCAATATTCAATGTTTTGCAACTAAATTCACAAATACACATTATATACACATTTTTACGATTTTTCATAACAATTTATAGTTAATGTTTTTTTTTTTTGATGCTTTAATTCAAAAAGTGCCTAAATCACTATAATTTTTTTTGTTTAATTTTTCAACAAAATACGCAAAGCAGTAAATAAAACTATTAAGCGTCAAAATATGATACGTTGCATTAATTTTTATAAACGAATTAAATTTATTTCAGTACTTTGAAGCAAAATTGGCGAAATTAAAAATGTTCAAGAAATTATTGCACACACACATATACTGATTTACACTATTTTCTTCTAATTTTTCAATTTTCTGAAACAAATCTCAGTTTTACTACTCACCAGGATGGAAGGCAGCGGGTTGTGTGAATACGGCAGCATTTGTACTGCTTATGCAGCTGACAGCAATAACTGCCGCGACGAAGATTAAACACACTTTTAGTGAGCACATTTTTTATTGTTGCCTATAATTGCTTGTGGTTTTTGTAAAAGTATTTTATTATTTTTTATAGCAAATGCTGTTCGTGCACTCAATTTAACAAAGTTTTTTATAATTTTGCAATTCAAACGATTTTTTTCAGCAAAAAAGTAATTTTTTTTAAACACACAATTTTATTTACTTTTCTGCGCTGTACAAATTTGCTTTAGCTTTCTGCTAACTTTGACTTTATAGTTCTGCTTGTTGATCTGTTTACGTTGAGATCGAGTTTTCAACTGAAATTCACAACGAGCTGACGCTCATATTTAAACCAAATGCCGCCACTCTCTGCTGTTGAGGGCTGCGCTTACACAGTTGTTGTTGTTATTATTGTTGCTTAGCATTTTATTTTGTTTATTATCGCGCGCCGGCAAAGCGATTCCCATATACAGGCTAGTATTTTGCACGTAAGTGAACACGTTGAGACGCTCGAACGACTAAGCGCTTGTATAGCGGGGAAGCAGCTGGAAAAAATGGAAGAAGAAACTAAAAAAAAAACAAAAAATTATAAAAAAATTTGAGCAAAAAACGAATCAGCACAATTCGTGACGTGCTCTTGTTGATGAGCTAGGTAAACAAAATTCCAGCAGAGCTGATGAACGAGAAAAAAAATTAAAGAAAAAAGAAAAAAAGTATACAAGAAGTGAACAACAAGCAAAAAGAAATGTGAAAGTTCTAACTAAATTAGACTTTGTTAGAGATAGGAACATTTATTATATAAGTAAAATACAGAGATGCGAACATCAGCCTGAAGTTTTCTAACAGAATTACATAAAAGAAAAATTATAATTTTTTGATAATATGTAATGAAAAAATGTCTTCACAATCACTGAAAAAATTGGTTACGGAATTCTTAGGTCTTAGTGTGACTCAGAATATTTCTGCGGTCAGTCTTTCAACCTCAAATCAATGTATTCGTTTGTTTTTCGTCATTAGTAACCATGTTTAGAGAAGCCTACCAGACACCAAGAGGCACTTTATGTAAATATTTACTAATATTTGTTTTAGCATTGCGAAACAACAGTTAGTGAACAGTTTTACTTATCACGCATTCAGAATTGAAAGAATTGAATATATATGAATATATAACCTCCTGGAGCGAATTACCAGCTGTGAATTGCAGCTCAATTGCAAACAAATCGATGAAACGAATGTTTTTTATTTTATTTTTCTTTTTATAAATTTACAATTGTACCTAGTATTTAAAAATATTTTATATTATATTCTCAAACTTATTTTTATTTATTGGATCTGCTTTTTCTTAAAACCTAACAATAAGGTATAAAATCTTAAATCTATTTAAATAAATAAAAATATAAAACTACAATTTTAGTCTAATTCATTACTAGAAATACTCAAAAGCTGAGACTTTGCAATTTTAAAGATTTCATTTACCACTGAATTCACGCCTAGATCACGGTGCAGGTCAGTAGATCTATCCTACAAAGGAGCATTAACTAAAGTCCTTAGTACCTTACTTTAAAAGCGCTGAATGCTGGCAATACAGCTTTGACTTAAACAACTCCATAGTTAGGCTTCGTAGGCCCAAACTGGCTTTAGAACTTGATTATATACTAACAATTTCTTTTGAGTTGCTAGAGTGGATTTTCTGCCAACGAGTGGTAAGGTTTAGCAAATTTCAAATCAAGTTCGCTCCTTGACATGCTTCTTTTTTTATCAGCAAATTTTTAAACTGTTTAATTTGTGTTCTTTGTTTATAAAGCTCAGTTTTGAAACCAGAGAACCTAGTTTGCTGCCACCTCCATCGAATCTTGGTTTTTTATGGATACTTTCTATGATATATTTTGGATATTTGGTACCACTTAGATTGACGCGGGTATTTGGTGTACTCTTCCATGTTGCGTTTTGAATTATTTTTGTGAAATCTTCAACCTCACAGTCCAACTCAACAACTGTCGCTATGTGCTTAAGCTTTGGGTCGACTGTATTCAGTATACTTTTAAATAACGTTGGCTTGGCGGCCGAAATTATTGGCTATTCATAGTAGTAGTTTCATAGTTAGTAGCACTAGGGAATGGTGAGAGCATAGGTCTGAGCAATCTTTAAAACTTAATTGAGTTTCGGTAGTTAATTGATTATAAAGAAATCATGAAGATCTAGGAAATTCTGTCTGTAGTTTATTGATTATAAAGAAATCATGAAGATCTGGGAATTTCTGTCTGTAGTTTATTGATTATAAAGAAATCATGAAGATCTAGGAAATTCTGTCTAGCTGCAGGCCAATAAGGGAGTCCTCCTGTAGAAAAAATGTCTTTTGGTGATAAACGTACAGCAAAAACGTTTCTGACCGAATTGCGTTGAGTCGACACAAATGGTGGCCAACCCCGAATTACAGCTCAGGAAGATTATGCTATGTATTTGAAACTATTGGCAGGAAATCGTACATTTTTTTATTATTTCCCTATGAACATATTTTAGAGTTTGGATGTTGGAAACGTTAGGGCACACAAATCAATAAGAACTCGCTAGAAGCACTTGGAGCTTTGTAAGAAGTTTTTTATGCATAAAATTTATATTACGGATTTGACAGCAAGTATTCCTGTTTATGGTGAATTATTTGGCTGGTGAAAAATTTATTTCAGAACAAGCTCGACAGGATTTTCATGGAAAGGTCATTATGAAATTACTGACAAAAGGGCTTCGAACGAAGCGATGCATATTTCACCAAAATTGATTGTGGCAATAAAACTTTCAATTTAATACAAAACAAAAGTGTTAATTTTGGTTGCATATAATACTTTTCATAAATACAATATTCCTCGGGAAATTTGTGAGTGATTTGTTTGTAGCTACCATTTGCTATAGTGACTCAATCTGAATAATTTTTTCGAAGATTGCTCTGTTGACTTAAATAATAACTTTTGGTAAATTTCTTGAGGATATCTCGACAAGTGCAAAAGATTTCCATACAAGCACTTTATTCCGCCGTTCACTTTGTATGGCAGCGATAAGTTGTAGTTGTCTAACATCGGCCGTTCCGATAAACGACCAGCTTGTTGGTGAGATCTATACTAATATTATAAAATGGAAAGATTTGTAACTATTTTTGTATGTTTGTAATGAATAGGCTCAAAAAGTACTAGGCCGATTTAAAAAATTCTTTCACCAATAGAATGCAACATTCTTCCAATTTGACATAGGCTACATTTCATTTTGAAAAAAAAAAAATTAGGGATCCTTGGTAAAATTTGAACAATGTAGCCGAAGGAGTAGAAAAATGAGTCTTGAAATGTCTTTCGTCGATTGCGCTGCCGAAACTATTAGCGATAGAACAAAATAATGTACAACAATATTGAAGAACATCATAATGTCTACAAAAAAACTCCGCGGTAGCTATATGCCCAACTATTGTAGTTATGTCACTACAACAACTTTTTTCATTTAAACATTAATGAAAATGCTAACCAAATTCAAACCCTGCTATTTATGTGTTTATATATTAATCCTTATCCAAATAAATTATTTTATGGTCAAGACCATTTAACTACCCATAAAATAGTTTTTAAATTGGACTTTCCATTCAAAAGATATTACGAATTAAAAAATTCAAAAAGTAAACAAAACCGCCATAGCGCCATGGCCGTTGTTTGCGATGCATTCTGAAAAGCGCGCCGGGCCAGAGAATGTAAAGTATAGAGAAGGTGCAAATTGAACTCTGTGTGATGTTCGATTTGGCGGCTAACAAAGCCGATAGAATCAAAGTAAGGAATTCGACGTTGTCGCTGCTATTTAGCCGAATTGAGCACGTGCATTGGCAAAAATATATGTAAAACGACTGAATTTATTATTTAATACTGTTATTTTAAGTTTTTGATTATTATTATTATTTTATAATTTTTCATAATAAGTATTTTTATTTTATTTTTTTTTTTATTTTTTTTCGTAATTATTACTTTTACTTATAATATTTTTATACGCTAATTTTTAAAGAATATTATTATTTTTATTATTTTTTAATATATTTATTTAATAATTTATTATTTACTTATTTGTCATTATTTCATTTTTATTATTTTTTTTAAGGGGGTATTCATTTTTTTATTACTGTTATTTTAATTTTTTTATTTTTGATTATTATTATTTTTATTTTTTAATTTTTCATAATTAGTATTTTTATTTTATCATTTTTTTATTTTTTTCGTAATTATTACTTTTACTTTTTTTGAACATAAATAGACTTACATACAAATATAACTGTGGGAGTTTTTTTAATACAAATAAAAATATATGTGAAAAAAAGTATTTTATATCCAAATTTCCAAAAATAAATAATTGTCTAACCCGTGCGATGCCGAGACGGGCTGCTAGTATAATATATTTTGATGAATTAAATACACTTTTAATTTTTACTTTCAAATATTGATGAATAATTAAATATTTAGCCTTTTATTTACTTCTTCTGGGTAATTTTTTGTCACAAATGTATGCAGCCAATTAAGTCCGGCTGTTAGTAGATTGTTACGGAGTTATAAATGTTCATTGATTTGCCTGTTGGAAGCAAATCTTGAGCAGATACTTGTATCTCCAAATGTCAAATCTTGAACCAAATGTCAAATCTTGAAACACCGTTGAAAAGTGAGTTCGGCATACTGAAAAACTTTGTGGAATATGTGTAACTGAGTCACAGGTATTGCTTGGGATTGAGTATGCCGTTTAGTAGTTAACATATTTTTCCGCGAAAGAAAATAATTCTAACAGAGTATGCTCAAGAGAAAGTGACTTGCAGCTAAATATGGTGAATAACATGAGTAACGGCATGCTTTTTGCTGCATTTAAATGGCAAGCGATTCGTTTGATGTAACTACGCGTGGAATTGTTTATCATATCGTTACTATCGGCAAACATAATAATCGAATCAAGAAAATTATATGCTGAGTTGCTAAGCACTACTATTTTTCTGATGAAGATGCTGGCAAGTGTATCACTTTCCATTCATGTACGCAGAACC
>CM050323.1:98594999-98618244 GCA_027475135.1 Bactrocera correcta | reverse complement strand
TTAGATCGAACCCTTTCCTAATAATAGCATGCCTGCATATTAAAAATTTGTTGAATCGGGTCAATATTTACCTTAGCAGCATATACCTTTTTTACATATTGTCGAACTTCTGGTGACTTTATACCGCAAATGTATATTGCCTACTAGCAGCCCGTCTCGGCATCGCACGGGGTATACAATTATTTATCTTTGGAAATTTGGATATAAAACACTTTTTTTCACAAATATTTTTATTTATATTAAAAAAAATCCCACAGTTATATTTGTACATATGTAAGTTTATTTATGTTCAATTTCTTTGATAGTTTAAGTGGCGGGCACTTTTGAAAAATTAAAAAATAAAAATAATAATAATCAAAAAATTAAAATAACAGTAAAAAATAATGAATTCAGTCGTTTTACATATAAGTAAATAATAAATTAAATTATTATTTACTTATAATAAAATTTATTAATATATTAAATAATAATAATATTCTTTAAAACTTAGCGTATAAAAATATTATAAGTAAAAGTAATAACTACGAAAAAAAATAAATAAACTAAAAATACTAATCATGAAAAATTAAAAAATAAAAATAATAATAATCAAAAAATTAAAATAAGAGTAATAAATAATAAATTCAGTCGTTTTACATATATTTTTGCCACTGCACGTGCTCAATTCTACTAAATAGCAGCGACAACGCCGAATTCCTTACCTTGATTCTACCGGCTTTGTTAGCCGCCAAATCGAACATCATACAGAATTCAATTTGCACCTTCTCTATACTTTACATACATTTACATGCATCGCAAACAAATTTAAAAACTATTTTGTAGGTAGTTAAGTTTTTTGTAGACATTATGATGTTCTTCAATATTGTTGTACATTATTTTGTTCTATCGCTAACAGTTTCGGTAGCGCATTCGACGAAAGACATTTTAAGACTCATTTTTCTACTCCTTCGGTTACATTCTTCAAATTTTACCAAGGATCCCTAATTTTTTTCAAAATGAAATGTAGCCTATATCAAATTGGAAGAATGTAACATTCTCCTGGTGAAAGAATATTTTAAATCGGCCCAGTAGTTTTTGAGCCTATTCATTACAAACATACAAACTAGCAAAAATAGGTACAAATCTTTCCTCTTTGTAATATTGGTATAGAAGTGTTATTGATTATCTTAATTAAATAAAGATAACGCGTTTTTCCCCATATAACTAGCTTTAAGCTTGGCAAGTTGCAATAGTAGAAATTGTTCGATTGCTGTCGATCTTAGCTCTTCCTTACTTGTTTTGACTCTTTTTCATTTTGTAATAAGTCAGTCATAGTTAAAAGAATTCCAAATGTGAAAAAAACTATTTGTTCATAAATATCTTTTGTCTATAAAAGAAAGTCGAAAAATATGCCTATTTGGAAAGCTAAGAAATTTTAGTTATTTTTATAATGAAATATTTTTCTTCGTACACGAAAATGATTAAAGATACTTTTTTTTAAGTAGAATTTTGAAAAATTCATAGCCTTAAAGAGTTCATAATTTTAGGTTTTTAAATGTCTAATATGTTGACTCAAAGAGCAAAAAACATGTGTATGTAAATTCTGCATGAAATGGTCCATATGTACTTATATGGCAACCCCAATTTAGTATATCAAACAAATGAAAAAAAAAAAAATTGAATTAATAGTTTTATATTTTATAAATATACAGTCTGCCTTATGGGATTATATACAATTACAAGGAACTGAATTTTTTCGGAGAAAACTTTTAAATTTATTGAAATTTGAGTGCATATTTTGATATCTTTTAACTGTATTTTAAGACTTACTATTAGTAAAAATATTTATTAGGAAAGGAACTACAGCTAAACTCCGGTAGCTCCTTTCAAGAAAGACGTTTTGCGGTGAGCACTATATCTCTAAACTGGATCTTCTAAACCAAGTTTTGTTAAAGTAATGTTAAATCTAATAATTAAGTCGAATGGGTAAGCAAAATAAAATTTTTTGACAAAATGGCGCTTCCTAAAAAAAATCGATTTTTGACCAAAATTTCGGGTTTAATTTATTTAGAAAGAAAATATTTATCGGTGAGCAAAAAATCTTCGTTTGTTTAAAAAAATATATGTAAGAAGCTCGTGTTAAACTTTGAGACTAACTTAACTGGTTTAGCCGTTTTCGGGTAATGTTGGTAACCGACTTAGAAAGCACCGTTTTGAGAAAAGCGCGTTTAAAGTTTGGAATGCACTTCCAAGCACTCTGAAACGTCTTTTCAAATTTGCGTGTAACTTCGGAAATATTCACCGACACGATAAGAGATTTTCGGTGTGTATTCTTAAATATATGTATATAGTATATGTTCATTAAAAATAAAAAAAAAAAAAACAAATCGATTATTTGAAAATTCTTACTATATAGTATATAACTCTTTATATCAATATTTTATTATTTTGCGTTATATTTCACCTAAAAACAAGAATAAAAGTCAACCCTCCCATATATACTTATGACATCATTTTCGTTGCTTTTTAGATCTACATGCTTAAAGATCAGGTTTATTCAAATAAAATTTTATTAATATACATATTTATTTGTTACATGAATATTAGGGTGATTCAAAAATTTTTTTTTTGTTTTCGTTTGGTACTCAGAAAGATAGGTTCCAAGACAGCTCTGAGAAAGCCTCTCCAACCATGATGAGTTCATAATTGTAACGGAAAGGTTCTCCTACATACAGTTTTCTATTTTTTCTTATTATCAGATATAAAAATTTATATCTCGCTTCCAACTAATTGAAAAAATATCTTGTTCCTTAGATTTTGTGGGAATTGAATGCTTTACAAAAAAGGTCAACACGATTTTTTTCGTAAACCCAATCGTTTTAAAGATATTAACGGTTGAAGTTTGGTTATTTTTGGGAAAGTTTTTTATTTCTTATGAATTATATAATTCAATGAAAAAATGAATTATGAATGATGAAACTCATAGTTCTGTAGGAAATTTATTGCTCTATAAAAATGGTCTCCTATGATTTTTCGATTATGTTAAGCGTTTACGAGATATTCATCGTCAAACATACCTATTTTTCCGAGTACCAAAAATTTTTTTTTTTAATCACCCTAATGAATTTGTAACTCTATCTATAATATAAAAATGAATCACAAAATGTGTTGCTAAGCGCATAACTCAGCAACGCCTGGACCAATTTGGCCAATTCTTTTTTTAAATGTTCGTTGAAGTTTAAAGATGGTTTTAACGGCGAGAAAATATCAAATAATTGCCGGAAAAACCTTAAAAGCAGCTCTTTCCCATACAAAGGAATGAATGTTTGTTTCTTAGTAACGCTAAGGCTCGAGAACGGCTGAACCAACCTTTAAGACATTTTCAGAGGTTGTTCGCTGTGGATCGGGGAAGGTTTAGAAGTAAAAAAGTCGAAAAATTTGAAAATTCCAAAAAGTAACTTTTTTTTCATACAATTTTTTTTTTCAATATTTTTATGTTTTGTTTTTCAGTTATTTGAATCGTTCAAATTTGTCGTTTGTTTTCTTTATTCCGGCTATTCAAAAGAAAATTATTCAGTGAACACGTAATGTGTGCTTCACACAAAGTGATCAATTATAGATTGAAATTTGTTACGATGCCACGAAGAGGTCGCGCTAATATCGGTCGGCGTTCTTTGTGGCGTCAACATTCAGGCACTTGACCGAGTACTCCAAGGATGCGATGACATACGTGCACGTCACGATGTCACAGCATGACTTTTCAAACAACAGTTACGATGTTTGCTGTTAGATGCTAAATGTACTCCGTTGAGTGGCAAAAGAGAGGTTTGCCGCGCGCACACAATTCTTGATCCAGAGAAAGATCCAGTATTATACGAAGTGATGAAAACCAATATGGTTCATGGACCTTGCGAACACCACAATCCCACTTTGGTTTATATGTCTGACAATAAATGTACGAAACAATATCCACGTGCTTTTCTTGCGGAAACGCAAACTGGAAATGATGGATATACACTCTATCGGCGTCGATCACCAGACGATAATGACAGAACATTCAGCATTCAATTTAGTGGAGTGAATATCGAAGTTGACAACACATGGATCGTATTATATTCACCACAATTATCTAGTTCACATTCAAAACTCTTCAAAAAAAAAAAACAATGTTGAGCATTGCAGTTTAGTGAAATCGATCAAAAATGTTTGTAAATACGTCTCCAAAGAAAGCAACACGGCGGTTATTGGTCTTGAATGAGATGAGATCAGCAAGTATCAAATGGGTCGATACGTGAACTGCAGTAAAGCGCTTTCTAGGATATTTACTTTAGCAATTCATGAACGTTTTCCCACTGTTGTGCGTCTCGCAGTTAATTTGAATAGTGACCAATGAGTGTATTTCAACCCAGGGAATACATTACAGCCAGTGGAAACACCGCCTACAACAAAATTGACCTTGGCGAGTTTTTTCTCAACTTTCGTTAGTGATCCGTTTACAAGAACATTGCTCTATTCGGAAATGCCTTGATATTATACATGGAATGAATCGTCGTTAAAATAGTTACGCAGAAAGCAAAGCCAACCAGTAGATGGACATCCAGGTGTGTTCTCAACTAGTGCATTAGCACGAATTTACACAATCCACCCGAAAAACGCCGATTGCTTCTGCCTTCGGTTGCTATTGTTTAATATACGCGGTTCAACTTCATTTGAGTCTTTGCGTGCCGTGAATGGTATGGTATGTGCAACTTTTTGAGAAGCAAGTCAGCGATTTACAATTGATGGAACATGATAATCACTAGAATCAAACGATGGACGATGCGATAGCTACTTCGAATGCACATGAAGTTCGTACACTTTTCGCGATGATCGTTTCGACATATCACCCTTCAAATCCGTGTCAATTATGGGATACCAACAAAAATGACATTGCCGAAGACATTTTACATCGTTTTCGCTAAGAATTGGAAATGAGTCAATTCCGATTGATACTTCCGGTGGTTCGATATCAATTCCATTTTCCCTTTATCCATTCACGAAAGATGAATTCAGGACGAATGTTCGGACATTGGACAAATTATCGTAACTACGATTCCTTGAGTGCACGCTTAATTTTAGCTGCCAAAAATACCGATATTGTTGACTTAAACTGGAAGATTCAAATTCAAATTCCCGAAGGCTTGCGTTCATACAAATCGATCCATCGTCTTGACAATGAAGACGACGCCGTGAGTTATTCAGAGGAATTTCTAAATTCTGTCGTTATTACGTTTCGCAATCTTCATGTGCCGGAACTGTGTAATGGAACCCGACTGATTGTGACGCAGCTATCGAGTACAAGTGGGCAGAATGCTTGATTTTACGAACTCCTTTGAGTTCTAATGTTTTGCTATTTCGGTGCAAACGTATTGCATTTGAGATGACAATCAACGGGACACAAGGATAGTCGCATAGTGTGCGGCATAAATTTGGAAATGCTATGTTTTTCACACGGCACGGCGAACAGTGGTTAAAAGGCGGAAAAAATATGTAATCTTTAACTGTCTAATTTTAACAAAATTTCATTACAGCAGTGTTTCTAGACAATGAATATAGTTTAATTTATCACGTATTTGCGAATTGACATTTCACTGACATAACAACGTATTTTTAAAGTCAAATAAAAATAGAACTCTTGAAAATTGTGAAAAATATGAGAACAGACCTATGGGGTTTCGACGTTTTATGCAATAAGAAGTGACTTTAAAGTCTATCCTAATATATATTATAATATATTATAAAATAATTATTTTCATTTCATAGGCCTAATTCATGTCAATTTTGACAAAGTTTTAAAATAAAACCATTTTTAAACACTTTTACATAAAAATTATAGTTTTGACTATAAGCTTCATATACCTACATAGTCTAGTTAGTCCTAATATTTTATGTACAGTTTAAGGAATATGATAACGAAAAAATGAACTGCGGATACGTGCGGATAAGGATCAAAGATAGCTATGAACGGTTATTGCAATTGTTTAACTTATTGCGCGTCTTCACATATTGATAATTTAAAGTAGCGTTTGTGTAATTTCGAAATTCGTTGTGTAATAAAAACCTAACAGTTCTTAACAAGTGTGATTTGTATAAATATATATTGCAAATAATATTTGTAAAATGTCATCCGTTTCCATAAGTAATCGACAGCTTACTGAAGAATTTATTCGGTGCGGCCGAAAAAGTGATATATTGACGCAGTTTTTGAGGGATAAATTCCCTTCTTTTAGTGAAAATAGGGTGAAGTTAATTTTAGAGCAAATTAAAAAAAGGTACATAAGTTAATTCAATTCAAAATGGAACCAGTGCCCCAGGAAAAAAACGTACTATTTAAAAATCATTCTGTATGGCTAGATAAGAATTTTACTGTAGAGATGGTTGATAAATTATTACCCGAGACTTCAAATAAACGTTGTTTAATTGCTGGACGACCGGTAAAGAAATTTGAAGAATGTAGTCAACGGGCTAAACGTTACAAGGTCCAACAACTTAGAGATATGTATTCTGAACAAGAATTAAAGGCCGCAGCTGGATCAGCAGCTATTAAGAAGACATACTTCAGTATGAAGTTATTCGAAATGTGCTTAAAGACTTCGGATGTGATGTGTTGTCACCGTATTATAGAGTTCGGGAGGAAATAAGGCATTGTTACCCTGAAAATATTACTTTTACACCAATATCTGCACAAGTTGATTTGCAAAGTTTACTTGAGCACACAGCTAAAAGAATTATTTTGGCCGGCGAGAACTTCACAAATTTAGCTCATGTTCCAGAAATAATGACTCTAACATCGAAATGGGGTTGTGACGGTTCGTCAAATCAAAGTCAATAGCAAGTCAGTACATACCTAACGAATTTGATGGTATATCTGATGCAAATTTATTTATGGTATCTATGGTGCCTTTAGTGCTTAAAACTAAAGACAAAACAGACACGTTATGGAAGAACTTTAGACCTTCTTCCATAAAGTTTTGTCGGCCAATTCAATTTGAATATGCCAAGAAAACAGCCGCAAATCATACAAAAGAAATTGTCGATAGGATACAGGAAACCATAAGCAACATATTGCCAACATTTGTGACTATTAAAGACAAGGTTATTGAAATACGTCACAATCTTTTATTTACCACGATGGGCACAAAAATAGCTCAAGCAGCAACTGGTTGTAAAGCATCATCTGCCTGTTACATTATGTAATGCAAGCCCTAAAGAAATGAACAACCTAGAATCCGTCGTCAAAAAATCATGCAATCAGCAAGCAGTTAAGTTGGGAATTTTTCTCTTACATGCTAGAATTAAAAAATAAATAAAATAAATATTTTTTTTATATTTGATAGGTAATAGGTTTTAATCTCTCTTGTCAACTTTATTCGTGGACATACGTATGCACGGAGTTATCATTTATGTCTTGACCCTATCTAGTGGCTTAATTGCAGGTAGAAGGTAAATCAATATAGATTGATAGAAATTACAACTTTTGTAATTGTAACTTTTACCAACTATCTGCAATTACGCCTTTAGGTGGAGGTCAAAATATAAATGATCACCCTGTGGAGGTGTACTCTGTGTAAGTTATTCCTGTTAAAACAAGTTATATAATGTCCCAAAAAATTTAATACTCTGTATAATTAAATTATTAAAAAGTTAAAAAATCAACTGGTTACTTAATTTTTCCACTTTTTCAACTCGTCTCGCTCATCTTGGGCGAGCCAATCTCTACTACAACAGGCTATAGGCTCGCCATATCTTTTCACCAACTTCTCAGATCTAAGAAGTCACACTTATCAATAAAATTTATATAAGCAAGCAGGTTTAAAATAAGTACATACAATATTTTTTCCGAAAAATGCCGTTTCTTACCCATTGGAGTCGAGTTGGAAAACCATCTTTTCTGTAAATTTATACACCGGAACAGAAACCACAAAATGTAATTTATCAAGCTGCATTACATTGACAAAAATATAGAAAAATCGCAAATAAATGATTTTCCTTTAATGTCAAAACAAATAATTTCACGCAGAACAACGGCTGCGGGGTCAGCTAGTTTTAATATAAAAAAATTCTAATATTGCAATTAAAAAATTTCTGATTGCTTTAGAAATCTGCATATTGTCTAATACTTTACTTCTGCAAGACATTTCACTTAACTGAACCTGTAAAATATGTACATACATGTCATTGAAAATCGTTCCTCAAGTAAAATTTTAAGTTTTCTTAACTATCTTTATTTTTTTTCACTAAATCAAAAATTTCATCCTTGTTATAATTTGTGATAGAGTTAAGAGCAAAATGCAATGGGAATTATTTCTTAAGCTTTTCCCGTTTTTATAATAAAGGAGCACCATTTCCCAGAGTTTGTCAAAGAGGGTGTCACTGAAAATCGTACAGCTGACTAATGATTTGAAAAATTCGATTATTCTTCGAATTTAAATCAAGAAATTGAAATGTACTGATTTTAATCGGTTTATATTTTGTATTAAAGTGTTCATTGCAGTAATTTTTTCATAAATATATAAATTTTTTGTAAAATGAAGCAAACGACTATTGATATGCGCGAATTGGCAATTAATCACTACACAAACGGTAAATCGTATGGAGAAATAGCCAAAATAATAAATCGGAGTGGAAGTACTATTCAGTATATTATTACAAGATATAAAAATGAAAATCGGGTAGCAAATAAGATAAAAAAAAAACCAAAAAAGAAGAAGCTGACTGCGACTGACGAACGATGGATCATAAGGAAAGTTAAGGAGAACCCAACCATTTCCGCTGCTAAAATTACCACAGATCTTAAATTTTACTTAAAAAAGGAAGATGATTTCCACGCAGAGTGGCACGCAACAAGCCTTTAATTAAAAAGCATAATCGAAAGATTCGACTTGAATTTGCAAGAATCTTAAGCAGCCTGTTGAGTTCTGGAATGATGTTATATTCACGGATAAGTCTAAGTTTTACACTTTTATGTCCGATGGAAAAGTAAATGTTTGGTGAAAACCCAGCACTGCAATGGATCCTAAAAATTTGCGACCGACAGTCAAGCATTGCGGAGGTTCAGTCATGGTCTGGGGATGTATGTCCTACTTTGGTGTGGGAAATTTGGTGTTCATCGATGGTTGTATGGATCAGTGGAAATATCTGAATGTACTTAAGGAAAATCTTAAGCAACGCGCTGAAAAAATGGGTATTGCAAGTACATTTAAGCTGTACGCTGACAACGACCCAAAGCATACAACACATTTGGCACGAATGTGGGCACTCTATAATTGTCCAAAAGTGCTGACATGGGTTTCCTCGGCCAAAAAACGGCCTTTTTTCAATAATTTTTTTTACATATGAAAAATGAAATATTTTAATGAATTTTTTTTTTATTTTAAAGACTCATATTTAATAAAAATTTTGTAAAATTTCAAAAAAAAATATCAAAATGGCAGTCATTACGACGCCATTTCCGGCAGTCCCTCGGCAAAAAAGGTACATCCGCGTTGTCAATAGAACTTCTTTCAGGATCATCTGAAATAAAAAAAAAAACATGTTTTACTAAAGACAATAAATTAGGTATTGGAATAAGGCAAAAAAAAAATGAAAATTGGATTTTTGGCAGACGTCTTTATAAAAAAAAATGCAAATTTCGATAAAAATTTCTCGACATTTTTTTTTTATATAGGGTGGGTCATCTAACGTTTTAAATTTGAATTATCTATATTTCGACATTGGAAACGTCAAATACCATTCGGAAAGTGACAGATATTCAGTTAAAAGTCTAAAATTTACGACATGGGTTGCTATTCACTAGCAGAACACTGGGAAATATTGAAAACTTTTTTTCAAAGTGCCTTTGAACGAGGATGGTCAATTTTATCGAAAAATCATCTTTTCGCCGATGCACCCAGCACGAATCACTGTATGGTGCGGATTTTGGTCGGCTGAAATCATCGGCCCATTTTTCTTCGAAAATGAAGAAGCAACCGCCGTAACCATCAATCACTCATTGATCTCGCAATGTTAATCGAATTTTTCTTCAAGCAAATTGAAGAGGAAGACTTGGACAACATTTGGTTCCAGCAGGACGGCGCTACGTGCCATACAGCAAACGCTACACTCAATCTTTTACGCCCTATCTTCGAATTTAAAATTTTTTATGGCCCACCCGTTAGTTGTAATTAAAAAAAATCCTTCGTTCAAAAGCTTGTAAATGAGATCTCGATATTTACCTGTGTAAAATTTCATCAAGATCGGTTGAGTAGCTCGCGAGAAATCTTGACAACCGACTTTGAAAACATAGTTTTGAGAAAAACGCGTTTAAAGACGGGCGAGCAAGTTCTCAAAGGCTATATCTCTCAAAGGCTGTATCTCTGAAACTATTAGTCGCATCAACTTGACAATTTAGGACAATATTCTGGAAATGTTATAGAATTTAATAAGACAAAAAAAATTTCGATTTTTTGAAACTTTGAAACCCATGTAACCCCTTATAACAATTAGCAGTTCTGGTTACAAAAAATTTTAATTATGATAAAAAATAGTTGGGATTAGGTCTCTTTATGTCCAAATACAAGAGAGTATAACATTTATAAATAACGGTAATCCAGAGCTAAAAATCTCACAACAGAACTATTACAGAGTGAACATTGTGCATTTATAAATTTACTCTTTCACTCTCTGCTTTTCTTTGCATATGCACGTCGCGCTCTGGCGGGAGGCTTGCAAGCGACAAAGGACACCACTGTAAGCCTACCACAAACACTACATATGTACACATTTACTACGGTTAGTGTAAAATACGAGTATAAGACGAGCACCAAGCGCCGTCTGTGTCAATTTCAAAAGCACCGTTATTGTTGGCAGTATGCGGAGAGAATGTAAAAGGCAGGCACCGAGAGGTGTTGCATGGTTGAGAGGGTGTACGCTGTGGCTAAAATGGCATAACTGAGGAACATTTTTCCAACAAGAGGATGTGCTCTGCGCCAAGTTGGCTAGTTATTGTTGTAGTACTTTTGGTGCTGGCGGTTATTGTACAGCCATGAATGGCATGAAAAGAAATTGGGGAAAAGTGCGTGCAAAGAAAACGCTGAATTATGGAAAAGCTTAGAAAATGTGCGAAAAATGCAAAATAGAAACAAAGTAATTATGTGAAAACAGTGCAAAGTTGCAAGGATATATTTATGCAATGAAATTTATTGCAATTTAGTGAAAATTACGGCAAAGTAAACGCGAAAGAAAGTGCGGGTGTGCCACCCAGGTTGGGTGTATGAGCGGCGAGCCGCCAAACTGGCGCTGCTTAAATAGAAATACACGAAAAAGTTGCAAGGCGAGTGTGCGCCAAGTGTGTGAAGTGGCTAAAGTGAGCTTAAAGACATTAAAAAATTTGTTAAATTGATGAAGAAAGCAAATAAGTATTAACAATTTTGCAAAAAAAAAAAAGATTTTGCTTTTTCTACACTTTTTGGCTACATATAGCTGTCAAAACTCCAGCGAGTGACACTTTCTTGGCGCATAAAGTAGTGCTCCCATTCTCGCGCAACGCTTTTTATTCGAGATATTCGCTAACTGTACTCTGTAGCTGTGCTACTCTAATTTGGACAAGTTGGCAACCGTGTGCGAAAAATAACGAGTTATAGCAGTGAAAAAATCTAATCAATAAGGAGTAAAAAAATAAGCGACTACCGAGCTCAACTAGAAATATTGCGGTGGTGTAACGAGTGCGCTCACACCAAAACCAAATATGCGAGCAGGCGCACTAATTGTCAATGCTTGCGCTCTCATACTATGCTATGCGCTCTCTCACTATTTTGCTCCCGCCGTGGGCGCGTGTCCATAGTGACAGCGTTTTCCGCTATAACTTCAGTTGAGTAACGGTTATTGGTGCTGTTTGTGAGTTAGCCAGTGGTAGCCTAGTAAGTAGCACATTTTAACGGTACTTGCCAGTTACACTACGATACTGTGATTCGCATTCGTATTCGTTGCTTGATCGCTCCGGTGTGCTGTGCTCAACGACGCGCGTTGGGTAACAGTTGTGTGTGAAATAAAGCGACGCGTTTAGAAATTTTTGAAAAATTGTGTGAAATTATTAAAAAATTAAATTTTACAAAATGGCTCAAAAAGTGAAGTGGAAGCAAAAATGTTACTAGCATATTTTCTACAACAAAGAAATCAATTACCTTTTAAAGTGACGGATTATAAGCGGGTTCCAGGCTGCATGATTTAACAATTTGTGTGCATAAAATTGTAAGTTAACTGTAGTGAGTGCTTAAAGCTGGTTAAAAAGCTGAAAGTTTAGCGCTTGAAGTTAAGAAAAAAATTTTCAAAGTAAAAATTTCTAAAGCGATTTATTGAAATCTTTATTCTTGTGTTCGAAAATTTTGAAAAAAGTGTGCAAATAACTGCTAATAAATAAAAAAATGTGACGCGCCTGAAAGTATGCAAAATTTATAAAACCCTTTTTTGATATACTTTAGGCGCCTAAAAGGCAGCTACATTGCGGATTTTCTGCTGAAAATAAACTATACAACGCGACTGAAAGTACGCAAATTATTTTTAGGCTAAATCCATATTTTAAAGTAATTAAGACTAGGCGCCTGAAAGTCTACTACATAGCGGTTTAATTTGTGCAAGTAACTGTTGCTGATTAAAAATATCGCAACGCGCCTGAAATATTTTTTTAAACTAACGTTTTTTTGAAGTGCTTAGGGCTAGGCGCCTAAAATCTTGCTACATAGCACGTTAAAAGTGTACATCCTACGCTAGTAAAGGACCCAAACGCAAAAGGTGTGTATAGAATACGTTAAAAAGCATTGAAGAAAATCTTTTTATGAAATTAACAAATATCAAGGCTAAGATATATAATTTATAAGATAAAATTCGAGTTTTTTGTTTAAGTTCTAGAAAGTATGGCACAGAGTTGAAAGCAAAAAAAAAAAAAAATTAACACATTTCGTAAAAGCGCAAAGCAAACTTCTAACAAGAATTTGCTACTTTTCAATTTTCCAACAGCAGTAGAAAGGCACATATACAAAATATTTCCTCAAAGTAAATGCGTTGTATTCATGTGTGTGTGTGTGTGTCAACGCATTCGCATGTACTTTTTTAGTATATTTAAAACGCACATAACCTGCCCTGAATGTTATTTCCAAGCATACAAATGTAAGCAACAACAAAAAAAAAAAAAAAAATAAAAAAATATGAAAAGTGTCTACTATACCATACTATTCATATTAAGTGACTACAAATTCACATACATGCACACACACCAGCGCATGCATATTCATTTATAATTATTTCTGTATGTATGTGTGTGTGTGTGTGTATGTGCAGTCGACTCTAGCATACAAAGTATTCGTAACACGATACTAGCAACGAGCAAGCGACAAGCGAATGTGTAGCGGCCGCGCAGAAACACCTACTACTCACCACCCACACACACATATACACATACGCAGACGTCGAAGTGGTGCAAAAACAAATATCTGAACAAACAGCGACAAGGACAATGAAAAAAAAAATGTAATGCTAAATCTCATTCATCATTGCTGTGAGTAAGTTTGCCGCGTAGCGGCGTTGGAGTTCATGTGACTGCCAGTGTGTCGGTGTGTGTGTGTGTGTAGGCAGGAGTGGGGGTTGAGTGTACGAGTGATGGAGTAAGCGTGAGTAAGTGAGTTTGGTATACACACGCACACAGATATTAACTGGTGGTGTATGAAGTAGAGGCTTGATGGCTGAGCGTCTACTTCTCTCATTTTGAAATCCTTCACATTAAATGTTAACTATATGTTCGAGGACATCGTTGGTTGTTGTTGTAAATAATCTTTCATTGCTTACAACGCTTACTCAGAGCGATATTAGTTGGAGGAGCAGTGCGAGAGAGCGAGAAATGGAGAGAAAGAGCTAGAAAGAAAGAGAGTGAAACTTAAAGTAAAGCAATGCTTACAAAAGCTTCGATAGTTATAAATTGACGATTGTAAAGGTTTACAGTAAGGGGTTAAAACAAATATTTGTTTTATGATTGAATATTACAAAATACTTGTTATAGAAGCGCTGATTTAAGAACTCTTGTTGGATATATAAATTATATTTATACACATAAAGATAATTGTTATAGCGAGTGTTGGTCTAGTAGACAAAGATAAGACTGTCCAGAAGCAACCGAAGTTTCATAAACTCACTTTCTGACACTCGGGATGTTATTATCATCTGTAAATCTCAGTAAGCCGAATTTATAAAATTTGAAAAATTGAAATAGATATCTATCAGGTCAATCGGGAGCGCCAATTTTTTATGATCCAAAGTATCTTTTCTTGTTTTCCCTTATTTAAGAAGTAACGAACAAAATTTTGCATGACTGAATTTGCTCGCGAAAAGCTTCCAAAAAGGGCACTTAAATTATTTCTAGAGTTTTTCTCTAGTTAATCATCTACCAAGTATTATTTGGACCTTAGAATCAGTCCACTTCCAAGAGACGTGGTTCTCTAACAGATTTCTCTGTTTATTCCTTTATCTCCGTTTTTCGACAATTTTTTTTTTGTCACATTTACTTGTGTATATCGTATGTTTCATGATTCTTTTTCAAACAATTGCAGATTTCCCTAGCTTTCTACTAAATAACATTCATGCAACATTTCAAAATATTCTATACTCTCTTTGACTCTAGAACTAGTTGCTATCTATAAAAAAAATTAGTATTTTAATATTGACCAAGCACAGGCTAATGTTTTTGAGTTCAAGGAAAAAATTTGTTCTTAATCTTCTGAGATCGCAACGCGCTCTGTGTGATCTCATACATGTTGTTCTTGTTGTGATCGAAGTCACCTAACAGTAGGCCTAAACGAGTTGTTTCGACGAGGCGAGACCACTGGGAGAGGGGTGTCAGATGAGTGTCATACGGGCACTCGTTGCTTGCTGTACATACACCCTGTCAAGAAAGTGTCGGGAATTCTTTATTGCTCACTCTCATTCCCACTTATATGGAAGACAGGTTTCCTATGTCCTTAATTATGATGCCATATATTAGCGCGATCTGTCAACCAGTTTGTTCACAGCAGCTGTTTATGTCAGTCGACGTCAATAGTGTTTGGCGAATTTTAAAATTTAAATCAACGTATTTGTGTTAAATTTTGGCCAAACAGTCAACAAATATCATGGAGCAAGCCCCGTCTTTACCTGATATGACTCCCTGTGACTTTTACCTTTCTCCATACTGAAATATCCACTTCGGGGAACACGCTTCGACTCAATTGAAGACTTAAAAACAAATTCGACGCGAGAGCTGGGGCCCTTTTCTGCATCTCGATTCGTAAATGTATTCTATTCGAAATTCGGATCTACTTAATAATTATGCGAAAGTTGTACCACCCTGTGCCAGAATTAATAAGTACAATTTTCGTTTTTGCTTTCTACAACTCAAAAGCTAACGAATATTTTATTCAAAAATTGGCTTGAAAATCCGCAAATCGAGTCCAGAATATAAAAAAAAACTAATTCGAGTAATTTTTTTTTTTTCGAACCGAGTTACAGAATAGACCCCCAGAAGGCCATTCCGGCAAATGCCAATAAAAAATGTTTTGACGATTGGAAGAAGCGTTGGCATATGTGCATCGCTTCAAATGGATGTTACTTTGAAGGCGATAAAATAAATTTGGATGATGATTGAAAAACTTTCGTTTTTTTTTTCTAAATTTCCGATACTTTCTTGACAGGGTGTATATGTGGCATGTCGAGGTCGATTCTGAATGAGTACGAGTAGATTCTCGCAGCAACACGAATTCGTCGTTTGGAATGGGTATTAAATTTCGAAGACAGACGGTACTATGTTACCAGAATTGACCTGAATTTTATCTGGTTAAGCGCTAGCCTGTTTGGATCGGCGAGTTTCAGGTTAAGTTATATTCACATATGTACATCTACGTCTTCACGTGCAATTATGGTCTGAGTTCCATGCTTGCAGTGACTGTAGTTTAATTCTACTAAAATCTGCTCATAAAACGAATGCAAATAAACAGTTCCAGATAATGATATAAATTGAAATATTTTGAAAGATGTTTGAGAGCTGATTTTCCGAAGCAAAAGCCGTAAGAATATACATATAATATTTTGAAGATTTCATCGAGGAATTGGAATTGATATTCATTATTTTTCCAACTAACATAAGAAAACACGTCTTTTATAACATTCTTACAACATAATACTGTTAGCTTATCTCTCTTAAGAACGCGACCAACACTGTGAATAACTTTAGGCAAATACTCTGGATTTTAAACTTAAAATTTATAGATTGAAAACTCATTCTCATGCCTCCTATAAAAATTACGCTTTCTCTCACAGCGCTCTTACTTCATCAAAGCCAGCTCTGTTGTACTCTCCGCTCTCTGTTCATTACGGTGCTTGTCTTTGCTATATACTATATTTTACAAAGTATTGTGTATTGCAACCATCATGCCATCTCCCTTGCCGCCATGCAGCCGTACATTCGAGAGCAATACCCGTACGCACTTGTAGCTTACGTCGTCCTTGTCATAAATTCTCTCTAACTGATTTTTTAGCATTTTTTATATGTTTTTTTTGTTTTGCGTTTTAACAACCTCCTTCGCTTAGCGGTTTCATTACGTTCTATCGTTTCCTTTAATGAAGAGTTCGTGCGTGGCGAGTAAGTAAATTTTTTCAACATTAAAGGTATTACGTGGGTAAGAGTGGGCCTCCGCGTCACTGTCAGCGTAAAAACCCCTCTAAATTTTTGAAGCGCACACACACTAACACAAACGCACATTGACATTTCGGTATGTTCGCACTGAAGTACGAGAGTTTAATTATAAGGCAGACAAATCTTGGTGCGACGTGTATTCCAACGTTGATTGTGATTGTGCTGAGTGATGAGTGGGCAGGTAGTTTTGCCAGTGTGACGAACGCTCGTGTATTTTTGTAGTTATTATGACCCACAATAGTCGTAGTGACGGCAATGATTATTACTCAATGCCATTTTGTGGTCTTCATATTGTTAAGTTTATTATTTGTGTCAGGCAAATTATTGTGGCAATTGTCGGAAGTTGATGTGATTTCGCTTTGTGTAGACTTTTGCGCATGCTTTTGGTGAGCCTTCATCTGGTTTTGATTTTGAGCGAGGTCAACAAAGCCGAGTTTTGTTGTGGTCAAGCAATAGCTTATCTGGTCTTTCCATTGGTATGATAATCTATACGACCCCACTTTAAATGTTATAAAAACATTCAGTCTCGGCAGTTATGACTACAGCAGATTCTGTAATACAGAGCTTTCTTACTATTCTACTGTTTCGAAACGGAGTCCAAAATAAGGTTTCCAAGCCTCTAACAGTACAACTTGTGTCAAGAGTTTTAGAAGTGTAACTTCAAGTACTATTGCGAGCTCCAAGGTGCAAATATGTTAAAGTTTCTATGTTGAGGTGAAATCATACTTAGCTTGCACTTCCTATTTGGACCCACAAGTGCCCCACATTTACATCCAATTTTGATAAAGCCTTCAAGTGGATTCGTCTTCCTCTTTACTGGCGTAGACACCGCTTACGCGATTATAGCCGAGTCAACAACAGCGCGCCAGTCGTTTCTTCTCTTCGCTACGTGGCGCCAATTGAATATTCTAAGCGAAGCAGGTCTTTCTCCACTTGGTCCTTCCAACGGAGTGGAGGTCTTACTCTTCCTCTGCTTCCCGCGGTGGGTACTGCGTCGAATACTTTCAGAGCTGGAGTGCTTTCATACATCCGGACAACGTGACCTAGCCAGCGTAGCCGCTGTCTTTTAATTCGCTGAACTATGTCAATGTCGTCGTATATCTCGTACAGCTCATCGTTCCATCGAGTGCGATATTCGCCGTGGCCAACGCGCAAAGGACCATAAATCTCGCAGAATTTTCTTTCGAAAACTCGCAACGTCGACTCATCGGTTGTTGTCATCGTCCAAGCCTCTGCACCATATAGCAGGACGGGAATTATAAGCGACTTATAGAGTTTGGCTTTTGTTCGTCGAGAGAGGACTTTACTTTTCAATTGCCTACTCATACGAAGTAGCACCTGTTGGCAAGAGTAATCCTGCGTTGGATTTTCAGGCTGACATTGTTGGTGGTGTTAATGCTGGTTCCTAAACAGACGAAATTATCTACAACTTCAAAGTTAAGACTGTCAACAGTGACGCGAGTGCCAAGTCGCGAGTGCGACGACTGTTTGTTTGATGACAGGAGATATTTCGTCTTGCCCTCGTTCACTGCCAGACCCATTTCTAACGGTGCGGGTGTTGAGGCCGCTGATATCAATATCTTCAAGTGGATTACTTTAGCAACAATTCTTCAATCACTTACTTTGGTTTGCGGGCGAATCCTTTCGTTCGCCAATTATTACACAAACCTTGCTTCGTTTGTTTTTGCGGCGCCGCATCCTCGCTATGATTCAGTTATGCTCTTGATTACTGTTTGCTTTTACACTTTACTACCGTCATCTCCTCGTCGCTTCGCCAGTCGTAGTATGCTCGTCCTAATTCAATTGCTACACTCCAGACGCACATGTCTGCTGCGTCATGGCACGTGACCTCATGTCCAAAGTGAATATCTTGGACCATATTGTGCGGTGGTTCTACCGGCTGACTCGCCTTTGGTCGTCAGTTTGCCCATCTTTTCTTCAAGCTGCTCGAGTCAAAGCTCCTCACCGTCATCGCCACATCATTTCTATTGCTTCGTTTATGATTTTAATTCTCTTTGCACACATTATCGCTTTGGCGGGTAAATACGCGCTATACATACAACATCTTTATTGCGGACACAGCCGCATCCAACAGCTAAGGGATACCCACACCCTCCAGTAGTCATGCTACTCAAGTATTTGTTTATCATTGGTCGTCAAATGTTTGCTGTACGTGTGTTTGTCCATTCCTCGGCGTTCTTTTTTTCACTTGCAGACCGCTTTTTTCGCTCTTTTGTAGTATATTTATTTTTCTTTTGTTTCTAAATTTTTTTTACGAAAATGAAATCCACTCGTTTGGTAGTTCAAACAGTGCTTTCTCGCCTGTGCTCTCCGCTTATTTTCTTTGTTTAGTATCATTGCTCCAGTTTGTGCTGCTGCTGCTTCTACTTTTTTGTAGACTGTCTTCTGCAGTATCTGCCGCTTCTGTTTCTCTGCTTTGACGTTAGTTGTCTTTAGTTTAGTTTACTTAATCTTTTGGTTGTTTAAGAAAGTTGTCTGGATGGTCTAAAAGTTGCGCCAATTTTACACCCGCCCGCCACTTAACCAACACCTCAAGTCTTTCAACTGAGTTAGACTTTTATTTTGCTGTATTTTGCCACTCAGCTGATCCCCCCACATTGGTGTTCCGTGCTTTTTTTTTTGCCTTACTGCGGCGACCTTATGTTTATCAGCTTGTCACCCGGTCTCTCGTCTCTGAAACCGTTTCCTTGTCGGCCATTTTTCCATATACTCGTATGTATGCCGGTATATGTCTGACTTGGCCTCTTTTGTGTAATTTCACTTGTCTTTTCGGCTGTCGCACTACCAATCTGAAGCTATAGCTTTGCAGTCTCGCCTGACATGTCTAGGCTCGGCTTTGCGCCACCGCTGCGCTCCGTTATGGGAGTATTATGTGGCGGTTGGTGCAGCGTTGTGGAATGATTTGATAGGTTCTTAGGTTCTTAGTAGTCATTGGCGTAGAAGTCTACACGTGGCGCAGTGTTCGTTGCTGATGCTGCCCGCATGCCGCTGCTGCTGTAGCTTGTCGCCGTCGGACGTTGACTGCACCACCAACATGAGTTGGCGTCTCTATCGATGTTGTTGAAATGTAAGTTTAATTTTCTTCATGTCCACATTACGACATTCCTGTATTGTATCGTTTTTTATTTGCTTTCCACTGAGTTTTGCCCACAGTTTTGCTGCAACGTTGTTGTATTTCGCGTTCTTCGTTCGTCGGCGGGTCACTGGCGCCGCTATGGCTTCAGGTCGTCGCTAGGTTTCGACGTGCTTTGGCATAACTGCTGTTTCATACTTACAGTTATATACTACAGTCATCGCCAGCGCAGTCTAAGCTCGCGACCCCCGTACTCTTACAACGCCAGGAAAATTAGGAAAAAATTAAGGTTGAAGTGACATGCAGTGTGGTCTCTGGTTTCGTTGACGTTGCCGGTATGGCCGTTGACCAACTGTATGTAGGCGCGTTGTAGTTTATTTTCCGCTGGAACTTATCATTTTGAGTGACAGTTTAGAAAAGGAAGAAGAAGATGAATATGAAAGAAAACAAGACATTCCGAAACGGTAGTAATTTAGTTCTGCTCTCCATGTCGACACTCCTTGGCGGAACAATAGTTAAAATTCGAGAGACAAGAGAATGAATAATGTTATCTTTTCAATTTTTAGTTTGAACGACACTTTCAGTAATAAGTGGAAGGAAGTTAATATAATGACCGATATGCTGAAGCAATGCGGCTTAATGGATTAAAGTAATTGAGCTTAAATTTGCGAAGGCTTAGGAGAGTCAAGTAGCGAGAAGAGGCATGCGAGTTGGAAAAAAAGTATGTATTGACTCACTTGAAATTTATATTTATGAAAAAATTAGGCGAATAATTAATTCGAAAAAAAGTTAAAATGGTTTTAAACTAACTCCTCCACCGCCAGTCGTTCTTCCTTTCCGCTGTTTGTCGCCAATTGGAGATTCCAAGTGCAACCAAGTCCTTCTCCACCTGGTCTTCCCATGAAAGTGGAGGCGGATACTGTGTCGGATACTCACAGATCTGGAGTGTTTTCACCTATTCGAATGACATGATCTAGACCGCGTAGCTGCTGTCTCTTAATTTACTAAATTATGTCAATGTCGTCGTAAAACTTGTGCAGCTCATCGCTCCATCGAATGCGATATTCTCCTTTACCAATGCGCAAACGCATTATAAATCTTTCTAAGAACTTTTCTCTCGAAAAGTTGGAACGCCGATTCGTCAAATGTTGTTCCCACATTGTCCATGCCTCTGCACCATTTAGCAGGACGGGAATAATGAGTGGCTTATAGCGTTTGGTTTTTCTTTGTCGAGAGAGGACTTTGCTTCTCAATTGCCCACTTTGTCCGTAGTAGCACCTATTGGCAAGCGATATTCTGCGTTGGATTTCGAGGCTGACATTGTTCCAAGTGTTGAGGCTGGTTCCAAGATAGATGAAATTGTCTACAACTTCGAACAACTGTCAACAGTGATGTGGGAACCAAGTAGCCACTGCGACGAGTGTTTGTTTGTTGACAGGGGATATTACAAATTTTTTTAAAATCACATAGCTTTCACTTCTTCTTCTTTTTTTACTGGCATGGAAACTGCTTACGCGGTTATATCCGAGCTAAAACAACGCGCCAGTCGTTTCTTCTTTTCGCAAGGTGGCGCCAAATGGAGTTTCCAAGCGAAGCCAGGTCCTTCTCCACCTGGTCCTTCCGGCGGAGTAGAGGTCTTGCTTTTCCTCTGCTGCCCCCGGCGGGTACTTTTACAACTGGAGTATTTTCGTCCATTCGGACAACATGACTTAGCCAGCGTAGTCGCTGCCTTTTAATTCGTTGAAATATGTCAATGTCTTCGTATGTCTCATACAACTCATCGTTCGATCGAATGCGATATTTGCCGTGGCCAACGCGGAAATGACCATTAGAAGAAGATGGCTCTAAGATACGATTTGCAGAAAATTTCACAATCGTTCTCTCGTATCGAAGCTATCACATGTACTCTCCATATAACGGTTGTACTGAAAATTACTTAAAGCGCGTTAAATCACTTAATAAAGGAGACATACTTAAGTATTAAGTTCTTAACTAGGATGCCAGGGAAAGGCTTTGTCAGAGCCGGTGTAAAAAGTAGACAATGTGCGTGGTACCGCCCACTTTTAGGTGAAAAACTATACTCCAGGAACTACATGGTCAATTTTTACCATATCTAGCGTTTGAGGTTATCCAATAATTGTACATGATGGCGAAATCGGTAGACAACCACGCCTACTTTGCATATAACAAGATTTTGAATTCCATTTGACTCTTCCACCTTACATTGTACAGATAAAACAAACAAACATCAATGTAGTTATAAGAGTAAAACTTTTCACAAATAGTATTCTTAAGGTATTTAATTTAACGCCCAAAAATTGTCGAAATCGGAATAAAATTTTTCAACGACGCAGACACCAAATATATACATATGTGAACAAAAGTGCATATAGCTGATTTTTCTGATGAACAAATCGCTTAGTCTCTCAGTTTTAGAATTAACTTTCGGGGAAAATATGTCTTCTCTTAGCCCCTATGTACCGAATATAAATATTTTTGAACTTCCGGTTAACTTTATATTGCATTTATCGGTCAATATGTAAGAAACGTTAATGAAATTCCGAAATAATAACTTTCTAATAAGAGTGTTTCTTCTTGTCTGAGATTGTAAGTAATGAATTTCCTACTAGTAATTCAAACGTATACAAAAATCCTATATATCATCTTACATTGTGAGTAGCTCCTCTCTATTGTTCTTTTGTTGTTTGTCTATTGTTTAGAAAACTATGCTAGTGGATCGAAGCTAGAATACTCGCATGGCAGCTCGTCACGCTGATCATTCATATAAGTATATGGCATATTTTATAGGGTCTTCGACGTTTTCTTTTGGGTGTTACAAAGCTTGTGGCAAACTTAATACAGGGTCCATTCCAAAGTAAACACAACTTTTTGAAACTAGCGCCCTCTAATGGCGCTATCTATATGTCGACTGGTGAGACAGAATCTGCTAACTTTATCGATTGTCCAGTGAGAATTTCATGACATTTCATTGATTGGAAGTAAAGTTATTGCGTTTTAAGTGTCAGTATGTTTGTGTTATCGGTGCGAAAATGAGCTTCGAACAGAGAGCCAACATTAAATTTTGTTTTAAAATTGGTAAAATTTTTACCGAAACGTTTTCATTGATGAAACAAGTTTATGGCGATGATTGACTATCCCGTAGCAGAGTGCACGAGTGGTTTCAACGTTTTCAAAGTGGTCGCGAGGACATAAATGACGATTAACATGTGAGCCAGTCAAAATCCGTGATCACCGGAAATTCCATCGAAACTGTGCGTGAATTCATCAAAAATCAGCCGAAATAGTCATTGAAATTCATAGAATGGAACTGAACATCTCCAAAATATTGATTTATCGCTCAACGACAAGATTCCTTCAATAAATTGATTGTTGCGTTGGCTGTGATTCATGTAGCGCCGTCTTGTTGGAACCACAGGTCA
>CM050323.1:98440737-98593999 GCA_027475135.1 Bactrocera correcta | reverse complement strand
AGCTTCGGTATACCGTTGGTAATAGAAGAGGACTATAGGTGTGTAGCACCAATGCTTGAGAGAGGGATAGATCCCCCAGGTTGTGTCGAGCATCTGCATATCCGCATTGAAAGCATTGCTAGCTTTTCTCACTTTTTCTTCCATGTTGCGCCGTTGCGCCACAGCAGTTTGTTGTCCAAGACAACCCCAAAGTACTTGATGCGGTTCTTGAGAGTCAATTGTGACCCATTTATCGAAGGGAACCGTCATATATGTATATGAATTTTGTGCTTTCTTGTGAACTCATGCAGATCCGTTTTCTTCGCGTTCAACCTTAGAACCGCGTGCAATGCCCAATTCTGGACAGTATTGAGAATAGTGGTTATAATACTACTAATGGTCTGCATACAGAGACCAAACGATCTGTTTACATTTTTTGAACAAAAAATTTCAATTCGAACAAAATATTTCCATTTCTTTGAAGTGAAAGGGCATCAGTTGATTGATTTGGTTTAGGTGAAAAACTATGCTTCAGGAACTACATGACCAATCTTTACCATATCTAGTGTTTGAGGTTATCCAATAACTATTGTACATATTGGCACAATGGCATTTTCCACTTGATCATCAAATTTGAATGTGAGTATTTTTTCATAAAGTAGTCACCATGAACAAATAATCCCCCGCCCAGTTGTTTTTTTAATTTTAATTTTAACAACATTATTTTTTAATTGAAAGTTTTTACTACTTCAGTTAAAAAATTAATAATTAAAAAACTATTGGTGATTTTTGGATAAAATTTTCAGGAGTTATAGTTCAATACTTGTACTTTCAGAAAATATGCATAAACTTTAATTATTTTTATTTTTTCATATTGATATATGTATGTATATATATCAGCAATCAATCTAGCCAGCCTTTAGTTGAACGACAAGACTCCTTCAATAAATTGATTTTTGCGTTGGCTGTGAGGCATGTAGCGCCGTCTTATTGGAACCACAGGTCGTCTATATCGATATCCTCCAATTCAGGCACGAAAATGTCTTTAGCCATGGCTCTAAAGCGTTGTCTATCGATTATATTAATATTGGTTATCATCAACCAAAATTGAACTTCATCACTGAACGATCCGAAAAAATAAAGTACTTACTTTCTTTGTTGTACATTATAACTGACTAAAAATATTTATTAAGTCCGTACTAACTTGAGTCTAAGTCACAGCTGGGTCATTCTATGAACAAGAGATAAAAATGCTTTGATGCAGAGGCCATAAACTTATCCGCCTAGTAACTGTATGAATTACATGGATGATGTCGGCATATAGTTCGAAAAGCGGATTTTATGTCGAGGAGTTGCTAAGTTTTGGAACTAGTTTAAATATTAAATGGTCCAGACATACTCCCTTCGTAAATTTTATAAGTTTCTCTATAAATACTAATGACTGCCGAACGATGAATTTGGTTTTTTCAACATAACCTATAATTCAATTATTAGTAGCAAGCAAACAACGAGCTTTGTCTCACGAAAAGCAATAACTGTTAATACAAAGCCGAACAAAAACAAGAAAATTTTTCGACGAAAGGAATTTGGAAACACACACCGCTGAACATAGCGAACACTTTTGCCGCCAACAGCGACTTTTTGACTCGCCTGCAAAATTACTCATGCACCAATACAGTGACAGAAAAGTATTAATATGTTCGTATATGTATACATAGATATATACGTATGTACTTATATATATATATATATATACATATATATGTGCCCACGAGTGTGTTGCTGCTGCTTCACACACTTCCCCAGCCGAACTCAACACCGCAGACAACTTCATTGGATATACTTGTAGTATGTGTCGACGCAAATTTTTACTTAGTAACTCGCTTTGAGCGAACATGAAAAATAAAGCAAGTTAAGAATGCGTAGAACAAAGAAAAACACAACAACAACAAATAAAAAATAACACCCTCGCCAGAGCAAAAAGTGACTTCGTCAACATTCCCGGCAATTTTTACAGCACACGCACACATACATACATTTATTCACATAACTGAGAAAATATATATTATATACATATGTACGTATGTATTGTATATACATAATTGTATTGTCAAACACATACATATTTATATACTTAGTCATGTCTGCAAGTATATAAACATTACAATAAAACACTTTACGCCACTTAGTTTTGGCTATATTTCCTCTCGTTCTCCCAACCCTGCACCCTACTCCTACGCCACTGCTTGGCTGGTACTGTGACCGGCATTGGTAGACATCGTCGTCTTCGTGTCGCTTTGTTTCGTCATACAACCCAGTTGTGCTTTTGTTCTTCAATCTATGTGACTGTGTGTTATTTGTTGTTTTTCTTTTTTTCAAGTACATACATACATACTTGTATATCGGTGTATGAAAAAATTTTATTTTCCAACAAAACATGTGTGTATATGTGTGTGCGCATTTGCTGTTTGTTTCCAAGTTTTGTCAAGAAACAGGCGAGCAAGTCCTGAGACAAAGTGAATATTGAACGACGATATTGAAATAGGGAGTAGCTTAAGGGTTTCAGTGTTATTGTTGTGTGTTATTTCAATGTGAAAAAAATTTAAGTTGCAACATGTATGAGAGACTTTTTTGAAGATTGTTGTTAAAGACACACAAATTTAAATGGGCATGCAGTACTTGGTAGCTGCTAGCAGAGTCGCATAAAGTGTATTGCAATTGCAGCTAGTTGTTGTTACGTATCAGAAAAGAAAGATGTATGCATAAAATTAATGTTTACATTCCTTGCTCTGACTTCTTCCATTATTTCAGTTAGCTTTTTACGGTTATTCAGTATATGGAGAGTTATCTTCTTCTTAATTGGCGTAGACACCGCTTACGCGATTATAGCCGAGCAACAACAGCGCGCTAGTCGTTTCTTCTTTTCGCTATGTGGCGACAATTGGATATTCCAAGCGAGGCCAGGTTCTTTCCACCTGGCCCTTCCAAAGGAGTGGAGGTCTTCCTCTTCCTCTGCTTCCCCCGGCGGGTACTGCGTCGGATACTTTCAGAGCTGGAGTGTTTTCGTCCATCCGGACAACATGACTAGACAGCGTAGCCGTTGTCTTTTAATTCGCTGAACTATGTCAATGTCGTCGTATATCTCTAACAGTTCATCCTTCCATCGAATGCGATATTCGCCGTGGCCAACGCGCAAAGGGCCGTAAATCTTTCGCAGAACTTTTCTCTCGAACTTTTGTCATCGTCCAAGCCTCTGCACCATGTAGTAGGACGGCAATTATGAGTAACTCGAGAGAGGACTTTACTTCTCAATTGCCTACTCAGTCCGAAGTAGCACCTGTTGGCAAGAGTTATCCTGCGTTGGATTTCCAGGCTGACATTATTGGTGGTGTTTATGATGGTTCCCAAATATACGAAACTATCTATAACTTCAAAGTTTTGACTGTCAACAGTGACGCGAGTGCCACGTAGCGAGTGCGACGACTGTTTGTTTGATGACAGGAGATATTTCGTCTTGCCCTCGTTCACTGTCAGACCCATTTACTTCCTTGTCCAGCCTGGAGAAAGCAGTACTAACGGCGCGGGTGTTGAGGCCGATGATATCAATATCATCGGCACACACCAGCAGCTGTACACTCTTATAAAATATTGTACCTGCTCGATTAAGTTCTGCAGCTCGAACTATTTTCTCCAGCAGCAGATTGAAGAAGTCGCACGATAGGGAATCGCCTTGTCTGAAACCTCGTATGGTATCGAACGCCTTGGAGAGATCCTTCCCGATCCTGACGGAGCTTTTGGTGCTGCTCAACGTCAGTTTACACAGCCGTATTAGTTTTGCGGGGATACCAAATTCAGACATCGCGGCAGCTCTTTTTCGTGCTGTCGAAAGCAGCTTTTAAATCGACAAAGAGGTGGTGTGTGTTGATTCTCCTTTCACGAGTCTTTTCCAAGATTTTGCGCATGGTGAATATCTGGTCGGTTGTTGGTTTGCCAGGTCTAAAGCCACCCTGATAAGGTCCAATCAGTTTGTTGACGGTGGGCTTTAATCTTTCACACAATACGCTCGACAGAACCTTATACGCGATATTGAGGAGGCTTATCCCACTGTAGTTGGCGCAGATTGTGGGGTCTCCCATTTTATAGATTGGACAGAGCACACTTAAATTCCAATCGTTGGGCATGCTTTCCTCCGACCATACTTTTCTTCGCCGCCGTGTTTGAATAGCTCGGCCGGCAATCCGTCGGCCCTTGCCGCTTTGTTGTTCTTCAGGCGGGCAATTGCTATTCGAACTTCTTCATGGTCGGGCAATGGAACGTCTGGTCCATCGTCATCGATTGGGGAATCGGGTTCGCCTTCTCCTAGCGTTGTGCGTTCACTGCCATTCCGTAGGCTGGAGAAGTGTTCCCTCCATAATTTTAGTATGCTCTGGGCATCAGTCACTAGATCGCCTTTAAGGGTTCTACAAGAGTATGCTCCGGTCTTGAAACCTTTCTTGTCTTGGTCTTGGCTCTTTGTTCGAAGCTCATTTTCGCACCGATAACACAAACATACTGACACCTAAAACGCAATAACTTCACTTCCAATCAATGAAATGTCATAAAATTCTCACTGGGCAATCGATAAGGATAGCAGATTCTAACACACCAGTCGACATATACTATACATAGATGGCGCACCAGGGGGCGCTATATTGGAAAAGTTTACTTTGAAACGCACCTTGTAAGAAGATCTTTTGTTGGAGGAGATATTGTGCGTAGATAGATGTCGGCTCGAAGACGGACTTTTGCTTTACATTTTGTCAATATTGGTAACTATCATTTATGCGTAAGAAAAATGTGATATAATCGGTTTGGCTTTAATCAGATGTCTTTTCCTTACTTTACTTACTGTTTGTGTTCTTATTACTAAGTGGTTACATGGGTTTTGGCAGCCGGAAAAACTACACTTTTCACCAATTTTTTTCATGTAACAAATTAATTACTTTTTATAACTTTTAAGCATATTAAAGGGCAAAAGTTTTTTGGAAAATTTGCCATTGGTAGCTGGTTTGCGGAGGCACCGCCCAAAACCGTCTCCTCGCGGTAGTCTGCATAACAGACGTAGGATTCATTTAAAATCAAATTTCATCGGTTAGTATTTAGGTCGTGATTGATCAAAGAATTTGGAAAAATATATTGTACATAGTGTTTTTTGGCAAAATCTAGCCAAAGCTTCTATCTCCTACAATTTTAACGCGGTTGCTTTGACTTTGGACTTTTGGACTTGCCTCCATGCGTCATATATCAGGGCCATTACAGCTACAATATTCAAATTCGTAGAGGAGAATTCTCATTAGAACTTTTACCAACAGTATGAAAATGGATAAAATAGAATGATAACCCCGCCCTCTTCTCATATTGCGGTACAATTAAAAACTACTTAAAGTGCGATAAATTAATAACTAAATACACCAGAGACATTAAATTTTACCACCGAGTTTGTATGAGAGGGCTTCAAAGGATCCGTGTCAAAAATTGAACAATAGGCATGACACCGCTCACGTTTAGGTAAAATCAAATATCTCAGGAACTGTTCTAACGATTTCAACCGAATTATTCTAACATTCTTATTTAAAGTGTGAAAATGGACTGCAACCACGCCTACTTCTTACATATATAACACAATTTTTAATTCCAATGGAAACTTTATCCTTCTGGTATGCAAATCAAGAAGAAATTAATTTAACGGAATTAAAATTTGAACATATAATCTTTTTAAAGTATTCAACCTTGGGACCAAAACATGTTCAAATTCAACAAAAATTGTTCAAGCCCCTAAATATTTGGACACAGTACCAATACTTGACTTTTGATCCAAAATATCGGTAAAGTGTGTGATATATAATTTAAATTCTGGGATAATACTACTCAGATAATAGTATGTTTGGATGACTAAATGGGATGAATTGGGCCAATACTTCCCTTAGCCCCCATATACCTAATATTTATAAAGATTTTCGAATTCCCTGGTGACTTTATACCGCATACTATATACTACATAGGCTAATATGTGAGTTATCTCAATGCAAATGAGAGAGCGAGAAACTCTAACTCGTCTTTTTTTTTTTGTTTATTTTGGTATTACGTGTTAGAGAAGTTCAACTGTGTAACTACTTGGATTCCGATCAATACGTTAAGGTATGGTCCTGGCTTTGATTCTTGCAAGTTACAAGTTGCGAACTTAGCCTTACTTGTTTAGACATTGAATTTTATAGACGCCCCTTTTTCTCCAATAATCTATTAATTTGTCGAAAACGCTAATATCGGGACATTATAAAGATACTTTTGCGACCTTTAACGGGGCATTCTAGTCTAGAAGCATGAATTTCAGGTAATTTTTAAAGTGTCGTGAAAAAAGGCAATTACTATTTTTACTATCCATTTTTTATTAGTTATTTATTAATTTTTGAAGAGTACAGAAACAAATTAAAAACTAAAAAAAGTAAAAAATTTCAAAAATTATGAGCTGACGAAGTGGGTGGTCTCTAAAAATTTCCACGTGACCATGCACATGATTTCAACCCTCCTAGTTATCCGAAACCAAAAAAAAAATTATTAGTCTAGAATAATGTCGCAATGGTCGGAACCACGGAAAAGTGGGAAACATTTTTCTTACAAAATGGCGACTACCTAAAAAAAAAAGTTTTTTTGGATCACTTTTTCTGACTATTTAAAATTTTTTAAAAGTAATAAAAATAAAAATTTTGAAATGGGGCTAGTTTCAACCATAGACAAGCCTACAAAGAAGACTTTATCAAAATTTCAAGTAAATCGGTCCAGTAGAATCTGAGAAATCGTGGGCATCGTTCCAAAAAAGTCAGTTTTGAGAAGTTTTAAGTTTCCCTAATGTCTTTTGTTCGATTAGTTCCGGCCGAACCAATTTGGATGCCGCGTCAGAAAAATGCCTTTATCTCCGAAAATAATTTGAATTTTGAAAAATCCTCTCGTACACATACTCTTGAATAGTTGAACTTTGAAAATTAAAAAAAAATCGATTTTTTTTTAAATTCTAGACTAGAATACCACCTTAAGGGTAAGGTGCAGCCGAAGTTAAGCTTTCTTCTTGTCTTTGGTTATTTCTGAAGCGTTCTTTTATTAAAAAACCTTGTCGAACTCATCGAACAATCCTTTGAAACTTTTTCTATTTCATTGCGTTTTTAGCTCTTAATTCTCTGTCTCGTTTTTTTTTGAATTTCTCCATTACTTAACACTTCTTTACAGTTACACCTACACATCCTTTAACTGCATTACGGCAGGTGGCAACACCACACAAATGGCAAACTTGCGCTCACAAAAGCGACTAACCGACAGTCATACAAATCTAACCACTTAGTTGAGACACATACATAGATGGCATACTGATTCAAATATTAACACACATATACTCATACATTTGTGTATATATTTGTTTGTATGTAGACGAGATTAAGCGCTCGTAAGTCCGATTCGCAACAGTCTAGTCCATTAGCTGGCATTTTAACTTTTCCAGCCGCATAAACTTACAAATAAAACTGTAAATGCTAATATACATAAAGATATATGTATGACTGTGTGTATCGGTGTGTGTGTGAGTGTGTGTGCTTATTGCTGCTTTTGAATTTTTACACGTCACTTTCTGCTTGTATGTGTGCGTGTCTGTCGGTGCACAGGTGGTGTTTTCGGCTGCGTGCAGTCGTTGTAATGCGATTAAATGTGGATTGCGCGCCCCAACAACAATAACAATAACGACAAGCGGCGCACTCACATAATAAAAAAAAAACGAACAACAACAAAAAAGTAATACAAATTAAAAGGGCTGCTCTGGCGAGAAATAGCAATAAAACAAATGCAGAAATTGCGCGCGAAAAAAGGAAAAAACAGCAGAAAATAACAACAACAAGTGCGACATAAGAAAGGCGCCAAAAAGAAAATAAAAACTGAATGAGCAGAAAAATTAAAGGCTGAAGGCATTGTAACGAAATAAAGTAACAACAACAACAAAAAATAAAAAAAAATAGCAACAACAACAAAAATGAACGAAAATATTATGCAGCCGGCTGCTAAACTTATAATGGCTTTTCTTTAACGCCGCCGTCTACAACAACTGCACAATAACCCAAGCAACTATGTGGCAACTCGGCCATTAAGCAAAAGTGCCAAAGCGTGGCAACACTCGTGGGAGCACTCTGTCAGCAGCCACTTGTACCTTTATACGGCCTTTATGTTTGGTCATTTTTATGCCTGTAAATATGTATAGTGTGTAAGCATGTACAGTGGTGGCCATAACATATGCAACTAATACAATCAATTTTTGTTTTGTCGTTTTTTTTTTTTTTTTTTAACACCTAAACCCCCTTTTCGTATACCAGGTCACATATATTTTACCAATAACCTTTACAGACTGCCGATAGAATATGAAATTATTAAAATTTGGCATTTTTACTTTTATTTAGTTTTTTGTAAACGAATTCTTTTGTCAATTCTGAAAAAACGTGGTTTTTGTTGTATTCAAAATGTCAGGAGACAATTTTGGAATTGAACTTTGGAAGAGAACACTTTCTGATTGTGTGAAATTAATGGCACAAAACAGCATTGCCACAAAATATGAAATGCACAAAAGCAAAATTTCACGAATAATAAAAAAAATCGTTGCAACAAAAGAAGTTTTTGTTATACACCGAGGCGGTCTTGTTCGCCAGAGGAGCCAAGGACAGACAACTCAATAGTGCAATTAGCGAAAAAGATACTGAAATTGTCTCATCACAAATAATTCAAGATTTATATTTGCAAATATCCACAAAAAGTGTGTAGTAGGCGCGTAGACGCCTCTTAAAAGCTTCCCGAAGAGGTGTTCGTTCCTCCGTTGGGGTCGGTAAAAAAAAAGCCAAACGTTTGAAATTCGCTAAAGGGCATCTAAGTTGGCTAATTAGTAAATGGAAAAAGGTTCTATTCAGTGATGAGTCAAAATTTAACTTAATACGAAGTGATGGAATGTCTTATGTGCGAAGGTCAGTAAATAAAAAATATGATCTTCGGTTATTGCAACATAGCAGTAAGGCATGGTGGAGGAAATGTAATGGTGTGGGGCTGCTTTTCTGCTAACGGTATTGAGCCAGTTACATAAGATTAAAGGAATTTTGTATCAATACGACTTCAAATGTATTTTAGAGAGTATAATGCTGGCCTATGTTGGGTGGGAAAAGCCATTCGGTTGAGACTTCCAACTGGACAATGACCCAAAGCACACGACTAAAGTAGTATCAAGGTCTTGGTTTGAAGCAAACACGTTAATGTTATGGAAACTGTATTATAAACTCAACGGAGCTGGTTAACAGGCGCTTAGATGGGACTAACCTTAAAAATAGCGATGAACTTTTTAAAAGACTTCAAGTAGCTTGGAAATCGATTCCGATGAAAATCATAGTTAATTTAAATGTGTCAATCAAGAGTAGATGTGCGGAAGTAATAAAAAAAACTATGGATTTGGATCAAAATATTAGTAAAACCCATTATTTACCATTGTTTCCAAGAAGTTGCATATGTTTTGTCCACGTAATTTTAGAGTTGAAACCAAAATGATATTCATATTTCTTTTTTTTATGAATGAAATTTTTTTGTTTAAAAATGTTAAATAAAAGTAAAAATACCAAATTTTAATGATTTTATATTCAGTCGACGGTCTGTAAAGGTTACTGGTAAAATATATATACTTTTTCTAAACTAATTTATTAGTTGCATATTTTATGGCCACCACTGTACATCCATGTGTAAGTATGCATATGAAAATACAATTTCAACAGTTTTAATATTTAATAAAAATTGATTGTGTGTGGTAATAATTTTCAACTTCACTGAGTGTAAGCCTTCCCACAAAACGTAATGGAAACGGTTGCCTGTTGTTGTTGTTAGGAGGATTGATAACGAGTTGTAGTCCTTAGCTGGAAAAAAAACGGGATGCGTTTCGAAAAGTAGGCGCAATTGACGTGGAATCACATACAAGCTTATACTCTTTCATCAAGCTTTCTTTACACTTTTATCTAGGAAAAAAAATAGAAAAAATTGTTTTTATACATATATAATTATACTATTGGTTTGTCAAAAAAGTCTTGCGGTATTTTTATTGAATCAATTCGTGGGGCGCCCATACATCGAGCTTCTTAGTGACTCCAAGCTTTTTCAAATGGTTTATAACGGTTTGATGACTACTATGCCGGTCTCTTTCGACCAATTCAGCGATTTTATCGCAATTTTCGACGACAGGCTTCCGAAGCGTGGCGCATTTTGGGCCACCTCTACACCAGAACGAAAACGTTGAAACCATCGTTGTGCGGTGGAAAATGAAACTGTATCGGGTCCATAAACTGCACAAATTTTATTGGCGGCATGAGATGCATTTTTGCCCTTATCGTAGTAGTACTGTAAAATATGCCGTATTTTCTCTTTATTTTGCTCCATGTTTGCGACGCTATAACTCACGAACGACTTAAAAGAAACGACAATCAATCAAACACGTATTGGCGCGTGAAATGAGCTTTCCAAAAAGGTATAGCACGACCCGATGCGACGAATAAAACTAGAACTATGCGCTTTCAGCGCCAACTAGCGAAAATACCGCAAGACTTTTTACTTTGTATACTATTACCCTTCACATGTAAATTTTTTATAGTTGCTATAGATAATGAAATCTGAAAGCGTAAGCAACCATCGATCGATCAGTTTGTGCCACAGCTAATTATTATGTTAACACCACATAAACAATTTCTTCGAAGATAGCACTATTTCCATAGACCATAACCATAGCCAAAATTTATGAGGCTACCTCCTCAAATGAAAAACGTTTCCAAGAAAGAACTTGAATCCGTTTGTACAGTTTGTATGGCAGTTAAAAGCTATAGTGCAATTTCGCGTAATTTTTAGGCAGAAAAGTACAAAATTTCGGAACGATATCTCAAAAACTGATGAACCAGTTTCGCTTATAACGTAACCACATAGCTTGGCTTCCTTATTTTGTATATTAATGGAGAAGTTATGCCATCTATCAGTACCTTAAACAAAGCGGGAGATCAAAGAGCGATCAGAATCAACGGAACATACTTAGTTTAAAAGACTTTCGTTAAAATTTTTTGGTTACAAATTTCGGGTTCTTCTTCGCTACCCGCTATGTTTGAGCTTTGCTTCGTTACTATCTAGCGCCATCTATATATCGACTGGTGTGTTAGAATTTGCAATGTTTATTGATTGTCCAGTGAGTGAATTTCATGACATTTCATCGATTAGAACTGAAGTTATTGCGCGTTTTAAGTGTCAGTATGTTTGTGTTATCGCTGCGAAAAAGAGCTTCGAACAAAGAGCCAACATTAAATTTTGTTTTAAAATTGGTAAAAATTTTACTGAAGCGCTTCAATTGATGAAACAAGTCGTAGCAGAGTGCACGAGTGGTTTCAACGTTTTCAAAGTGGTCGTGAGGACATAAATGACGACCAACATGTGGGCCAATCAAAATTCGTGATCACCGAAAATTCCATCGAAACTGTGCGTGAATTCATAAAAAATCAGCCGAAATCATGAAATTCATGAAAAAGATATTGATCACCAAAACATTGATTAATTGTAACTAGTAATCACTCCCCGTATTCACCTGATATGGCACCGTGCGACTTCGGCTTGCACTGGCATATTGGCGGCCATACCGGCCAACGAGCTAAAACACTCGATCCACATGCATTTGGACCATGCAGAAAGCTGATTTGAAGCAGAAGGAGACTATATTGAATAAAATAAATTGATTTTGCCGCAAAAACCATTTATTCTTTTTTTTTAAGTCCTGTTTACTTTGGAACGCACCTTGTTTAATTGTCTATTGAGTGTATTAGACCTCTAATACGAGCTTACATAAAGTACCAGAGTCTTATAAGTCTAATACCATGTTCAGACCAACACATAACCACACCATTTCGGCTGTTGAGTGGTTTATCCCACTAATCTTACAAATTTATCAAGAATTCGCCATACAAAAATGACAGTTCCAAATCACTTCATTGAAATAATTTTAAACTGATCCACGCTAAATCTCTCTGTGCGACTCTGATTTTGCGCCATCTCCTTGTCAGCACTGGAAATCTGTTACATTATCACAGCTGATTAAGGCACTACAAAGAGAAAAAAGTAAACAAACTAATTTTTTTTAAAGCAATGAATCTAATTTCACCTGAAAATCGACTTAACAAATGAAAAAATGCATCCATTATTTCTATTACGAGGGCTGCTATATATATTTCTGGCCTAATAATGAAAGTTTTTTTTTTCGTTGAATTTGGCTCGTCTTGGAAGACCCACACGGTCGATTGGTGTTTTGACTCGGGCTCATACGCATAGATCCATGATTCGTCACCTGTGAAGATCTTATAAACGTCTTTTGAAGCACCGCGATCGTATTTTTTCAGCATTTCTTTACACCAATCCACACGAGCCTTTTTTGAGCGATTGTTAAATTGTGCGGGATCCAACGAGAACAAACCTTTTGTACGGCCAGGTATTCATGCAATATCGAATGTATGCTGGTGGGAGAAATGCATAGACCTGCCTCTATCTATGTTACATGACGGTCTTGCATTATCAGTTCACGTACGGCATCGATGTTTCCTGGCGCAACGGCTTTTTTCGGACGACCTTCACGGGATTCGTCTTTGAGCGAGCGTCGGCCACGATTGAATTCGTTGTACCAGTTTTTCACAGTACTATAAGATGGTGCTTCATAGCCATACAAAGATTTTAGTTCATCGATGCACTCTTGTCGTGATAATCCACGTTGAAAGTTGTGGAGTTAATTCCATTTTTTGGCCGAGATGAATTTTTTAATTCTCTGCAAATAAAACAATTCACGATTAAATGACAAAGCGTTCTGAGTGATGTTATGCTAAAAAATGTCAAACTTTCCAATGGAAATGTCAGATTGCACCTGGCAACACTTAGTGTTGCCTAGTCCAGAAATATATATAGTAATCTATGTATATGGAAAATATTTAAAAAAGACTGCTTTTATTTCAAAATACTATATGAAAATCTTTTCTTTTGATAAATATTAAGCGATGTGAATACTTGAATGAGAATAACAGCTGTTTTTTTGATCTTTCTAACGGCAGTGAGAACGGACTGATTAGTGAATGTAATGTAATCCCTTTAAATTTTCGGCCTGAACATGGTATAAGACAGTTTCTTAACAATCGCGTCTTAACAACGCATTTGTATTGAGTACATTTGCAAACTAAAAATATAAAAAAGGTAAAAGCTCTTGAAAGCAGAGGCATAGCAGTGTCAAAACTGTAGAATACATTGATCCAGACTAAGTACAATGACAATGGGGATATTTTTCTGAAACTTTCCACCTAAAAAGATAAATTGTGTTTTAGGAGATTGATCTATATGTACTAACTACTGATCCGTTTAGTACTACCATCTTTATTACACATTAATACTCTTCATTTTCATGGAATTTAAACCGTCTTGAATTCAGCAAATTTAATAGCCTTTTCTGTAGATCTACAAATTGTTTTCTTAAGAAAACTTTCCATTGAAAGCGAAATAAATGGTTTTTATGTCACGCCTCCATATTACTTAAGCCATTTATCACCGAATTCACAACAACAACATTGACAATCCATTGGCCTCAATTTAGTTCGAACTCTTAATGAAATAACAACGAAGTACACCAACAAATGTAACCATTAAAGAATGCAAACTTTCTTCGAAAATAAACATAATAAGAAGGACAATTCCTTCACAAAAGCGACAGAAACTCCGACAAGCAGAAATAATGACGAAATACAACAAAATAATAATATAGAGAAATAAAGCGAGCATAAAAAGTCCGAAAAAGCAACAATGAAATTCCATTAAGCGTTAAAAATTATGAGTTTACGCTGCAGGAAAAGCGAAGTGATAAAACGGGCATGACATGTGTGGGGCACTGGTGCGGTAAAGAAATAGCTTAAGCAAGCATGGTACTCTCTCTTAGTAGAGCAATAATAGTGAAAGAGTTAGCTCAAATTAGTTAAAGAACCTGGTGCCAGCGTAAAACTACGAGCCGTTGACCTGTAGCAAAGTACGAACGATTGGTAAGGCATATTAACACGCGCTAGATGGTAACGAGCATAGTGTACTGTATAATATATATGTATATGGGGTCTTAGTAAATGAGAGAGAGGACGGCAATTGTGAGATGACCAATTATAGCGACTAAGTCGAACATCGTATTTACGACGGAGTTAATTTTGGTCGAATAAATATGGAAAAGATAAAAGTGTGCCAAGTATGGTACATGCCATCTCTGTCTTCGAACTTATATATCAATTTATTGCTATCCTAAATATTAGTTAATACTATTTTTCAACTTACTTTACCATTTATAATAAATTTTACAAAAGCATTCTTTGGATTCTTCCAAATCATTTTTATTCCCTTCAAAGTAATCCCCTCCCGATGCAATGCACTCATGCCACTGGATTTTCCAATCTTCGAAATACAATCTTCCCTTTCGATATGGCCTTCAGTTCCGTCTTCGCTGCGGCCTAAATCTCCTTTATCCTATAAAAACGGTGTCCCCGGAGCGGTCTTTTAAGCTTGGTGAACAGCCAGAAGTCGCACGGCGCCAGATCAGGTGTATATGGTGGTTGCGGAACGTTATGGACTGAGTTTTTGGCGAAATGATCACGAATTACGAGGGCAGTATGGGATGGTGCATTATCGTGGTGTAAAAACCAAGAATTGTCTTTCCACAATTCCGGCCTTTTTAGGCGGATAGCGTTACGTAAACGACGCATAACGTTCAAATAATATTTCCTGTTGACTATTTGACCGGTTGGAAGGAATTCATAATGCACAACACCACGATAATCGAAGAAAACAGTCAACATAACCTTCATTTTTGAGCGACTTTGACGCGATTTTTTTGGTCTCGGCTCTCTTTTGGCACGATATTCGCTCGATTCATCGGTTGTTTCGGGGTCGTAAGCATAGATTCAAGTCTCATCGCCAGTTATAATGCATTTCATGACACCCTGGTAGTCGGAAAGCATCATTTCACACTTCAACGCGATGCCTTTTTTCCAAAAAATTCAATATTTCCAGCACCAGTCGATATTTGACGCACTTGAGGCCCAAAACATCCTTGAAAATGGTATTTATTGAGCCTTTCGATATGCCAACTTCAACAGCAAGGTCTCTAATTGTTAATCGACGGTTTTTCAACACCAAATCTTTGATTTGTTGAACGTGAGCTTCGTCGGTTTAGGTCAATGGTCGCCCTGGACGCTTTTCGTCTTCGACACGTTCACGGCCGGCTTGGAACTCACTATACTACTCGTAAACATTTTTTTAGACAAAGCCTCATCACCAAAGGCTTTCTGCACCATCTTCAACGTATCCGCAGCAAAAAATTGATTCCGTAAACAAAGTTTAATGCAAATTCTTCGCTCACCAAATTTCGATATCGCGAAAAACGAAAAACTCACTTTTAGCAGCTCACAAAACGACACGTATCTCAAACATTAATAAATATTTTGACATGAAATTTGACATATATGTGACTGATAGTACTACCAACCTAAAAAACATTTGTGAAATCTTCAAACATTCGTGTTTATTTTTAAGGATATACAAGTAGTAAACTGGTTATATACCTACTACTAGAGGACTCTATAAATCGAAAAAGATCTGATTATATCGGTAATGTTTAAGGCCTTTGGCGTCTTTGACCATTGTTAGCAGAGTCCTAGTTAGTTTTTGAGCTTGAAAGCTTGGTGTAAAAGCATTAAAACTTAAATCAGACTTTAGTAGAAATAAAAGTCTCACAACAAAAAACTTCGTAACACATGGGTTATCAAAATGCACTCTAACGGCAAATATTTTGATCTCTTCCGTCAATCAGCAGGCAAAACGTCGCTTATTGTTGTCTATTTGGCCACAAGTTTCACAAAATATAACAGAATATTTAAGCGCCTAAAAGCAGGCTGGCTTTACAGTAACTTGGGTGTTACAGCAACGCAAAAATACAAATGAACTTTTAATCGCTTTTGCTGGATTAATAAAAAATATATGAGAGACAAACACAAACACACACACATATATATATATGGTATATATAAATATAGATGTGACTGCCCCACTAGTCAAACAAAAGGCTTAAGTAACGGTTACAAGGTCTATTGTGGCAAATAAAACAAAATGATAAAGCAAAATACGTATACATAACCACACATAAATGCTATGTGGGTGGTTTGTAAGTCGTCCCTTGGACTCAGTCAATAGCATACAAACAAAACCGACGCATATTTCGTTAAATGTGACTATCGCACGATTTGTAACAGTTTTTTTCTCAGGCCAACGACGACAACATGCTGGCTAAGTCGCTTTGATTACAAAACAACAAGAACAACAAAGGTCGAAGGGAAATAAAATACAATCAAAGTAAGAATAAAAGCAGAAATAATAATCGAGCAGTCATTTGTGGAGGCGAAGAGAGTGGAAAGTTTGTGGCTATAACTGCGGTTGGTGAGCGATGATAACAACTGCTCTATAAATGTATGCGTTATACATATGTATGTGTATGTACCATATATACTTATTATATGTTATATGAGCTTATGTATAGACATGTTTGTGTGGGAGTGAGAGTTGTTAGGTTTTATTTATGCCAGTGAGGTGTTGAGGAAACAAAGGTTGCATATTCTACACACAAACCATTTGATCAAAATTGAACCGGACTAAAATTTTCACCTATTTTAATCACATATCGTCGGTGTTTCAAAATAGGCGCATTTTAAGTCAAAGCAAGCAAGCCGAAGCTTAATTCAACTTTGTATATACTTATTATAAGCCTCAGTTGGAATAGGTTTCAGTTTCACAGTATTTTTGTAGCTCCATTTCCAAAATTGCTGGATAGTTTCAGTATCATATTCATAAACCCACGTTTCGTCAGCTGCAATGATGAATTTGATGATTTTTGGGACCTTAGCTCCATTGTCTAAAATCTCTCGACTTCTACTTGACGTCGTTTTTGCAAAAGGCTCAAGTCTTTTCGTAGGAGTTTAGCATTGATCTCAAAACATTAACCAAAATGTGTTGAATCGATCCATGAGTGATGTTTTTATCCTCACCTATCCAACCAACACGACGATTATCAAGCACTGTTTCTTTAACTCTTCGACCAATTAGCAGATAACTTGTATCAGGGAACAGATAACCTGCTTTTTTGACGGGTTTTTCTCTCCAAATCCCTTGTGTACTTATAACCGAAAGAGAGTTCAAAACCTTAGCCAACAATAATGTTACCTATGGAATTGCCCATCTTTCAAATAGTTCGAAGTGTATACTTTGTATAATGCCACGTGCTCTGTTTTCAAGGGAATCGGACTGAAGTCAAAATCAAATTATTTTCAAATGATATTGAGAAAAAAGTTTTTGGGGAGAATAACATTGCTATTAGTGGCTTTAGTGGGATTGCTCACGGGAGTTTTAATACCTTCAGAGTTTGGAAATTTGACAGCTATCATTTTGTTCGAAGATATATATAAGATTACATAAAGTAAATGGCAATATCTCTAATATATATTTTTAAAAATAAATACCTTTTTTTCTTCCTTTTTCCTAATATTGCAAAAATTCAGTTTCTTTTAAAAAAATGTTTAAAATGTTCTTTCCATATATTTTTCAAACCAAAATTTATAAAATATCTTATACTTTATCATTAAAAATAATAAAAAAATTTAACAGATGTAACTTTTCCAAAAGTAGCTTCAAAAGTGTGGTATAAAATTACCTTTTCAACTACTGAATGTATTGAAAATCTTGCTATATTTCGTAAACATGACATAGCTTTCCTCAGTTACTAATATTACAAGATTGCTGAATTGTAGACAAATTATAGAAATTTGTTAAATTTAAATATTTAAAATTTTTAAATATAAATTTTTTATTATTATTTTTTTTTTATTTCAATTTAAAGCCATTCACATAGATTTTTGTCGTATATCACTTCTTCACACACACAACCTTAACTGTTTGTTCAAAAATAGTTGCTACTGTAAGCTTTCTATTTTCAGCTGACTTTAAGGGGTTACATGGGTTTCACAGTTTCAAAAAATTGAAAAATTTTTTTCTTATTAAATTCAATAACATCTTTAGAATATTGTCCTAAATTTTCAAGTTGATCCGACTAATAGTTTTGGAGATACAGCCTTGAGAACTTGTGCGCTCGAGGCTAGGCTACATAGTTGTGTCGTCTTTAAACGCGTTTTTCTCAAAACTACGTTTTCAAAGTCGGTTGTCAAGATTTCTCGCGAACTACTCAACCGATCTTGATGAAATTTTATACAGGTCTTCGAGAGATCATTTACAAGATATTGAAGGATTTTTGTTTTTTAATTACAACTATTAAAAAAAAAATGTCGAGAAATTTTCATCGAAATTTGCATTTTTTTTTATAAAAACGTCTGCCAAAAATCCAATTTTCATTTTTTTTCCTACGTCCAATATTTTGTCTTTACTAAAACACGTATTTTTTGTTTTTTTTTCGGATGATTCTGAAAAAAGTTCTGATGACAACCGTTTTTCCGAGGGACTGCTGGAAATGGCGTCGTAATGACTGTCATTTTGATATTTTTTTTTTTTTTGAAAATTTTACAAAATTTTTTTAAATATGAGTCTTTTAAATAAAAAAAAATTACATTAAAATATTTTGTTTTTTATATGTAAAAAAAAATGATTGAAAAGGCCGTTTTTTGCCCGAGGAAACCCATGTAACCCCTTAATAGCCATATTATACCCTAGTTTTTTCTAGTATTTTTCATTGTATTTATTTTTGAAACAGGTGGCAACTATATTGAAAATATATTTTCGCCTAGGCTTTAATTTTTTTTTTTTTTGGTTTTGGTAGCCTTTGTGTACAAGTATATTCTAATTTTATGTCTTAAAATTTTTGTGATGTACATTCTCAAAACAGGTGGCAACAATCACGTAAAAAATTGTATGAGCTGTAAGCTTTCTCAGCGCATCTTAGTTTGATAGTCATGTTGTGGTATTACTCTATTAAGTCAGTTTGTTTTACTTAAAAATTTTCACATAGGTGGCAACCATTATTTTATATTTAGTTGTCGTTTAGGATGATCGAGTACTATACCGAACAAAGAAATGTATATGTGACCTGGTCTACGAAATGAGGGCATAGGTGTCAAAAAATCATTTTTTTTTATTTTTTATTTTTTTTTCAATTTTTTTTTTTTATTTATTTTTTTTTTGTTTTATTTATTTATTTATTTTTTTTATTTTATTTTTTTGTTTTTTTTTGTTGACACCTAAGCCCCCTTTTCGTAGACCAGGTCACATATAATCAAATCAGTCATCACGTTACAGATATCGTGACGGGATTTTGTTGCGTAACGCCTTTTCGTTGCACTCCATTTTAATACAAAGGCCTGAAAAGGTCTATTCCTAAAAAATTTAACTTGCATATCGTCGCAGTTTCGAGTTTAATCTAAGAGCTAGGGCAGGTACTTCTTCTTCATTATGTAGTGTGCCTGACGGGGATATCGGCCAAGAACTGCCTGATTTATAAACTTTTCTTTACTAAGTGGAAAACTTTGCATAGTGTTTTTGTTTAAGTGAATATATTTGGAAAATTCCTCAGATCCCCAATTGGGTCAGTCCCGGTTTGTGTCTAACCACAAAACGAAATAGTTGTTAGTATACTTTGTAAAACACTTTTATCGATCGGCAACAACTACAATAACAAAAACATAGCATTCTGTGCCGCCATTATTTACTCTAATGCGCTGCTTAATGTCACAATAGATTTGTGACGAATGAGGACATTGTATTAACGCACGTATATTTGTAGGTGTGTTTGAGTCTGCCTCTAATGCCATCAGCGTCGCTATCAACAATAAACGCAGCCATTACAACAACACAAGTCAACCACTTGCAATATAAAAGCCGCCAATGGTCGTAGTAATAATGAAAATAATAGCCATAGTAGTAACAGTAATAGCTACAATAACAAAAATAACATACAAAGGATATGCTGTGTGGGAAGCAAAACATTGTGGCTTAGTGCATTTGCAATTATGTTTATGATTTTACACATTTTGCGAGCGAAGGTCTATTAATATATACATATATAGTATAGTAGATATATCTATGTAAATATATATATATATATACATGTACATATATCAGTTTGTATATTTATTTGTGTTTGTGTTACATGGAATTCTAACTCCATATAGAATGTGTGAGTATGTACCGTAAAATCCATTATGGGCAACACTCAATGAAAACAACAACAAAAATGAAAAATACTAGGAAAAACCGTTGATTTCGGTTGCAGCTACTTACATTGTGCCAAAAAGAGACCCAGAATATGCATCAATATTTATTTTGTCGCCTAATAATATAAGTAATACACTTATGACAAAAGCAGTCCACTGAGCGCAATTTCAGTTTGGGCAACAAGAAAAAATCATACGGAATCAAATTTGGTGAATACGGTGGTTGATCGATGGTATTCATTGCGTTTTTGGCTTTAAATTTGGTCACAATAGTGGCTCGATGCGATGTTGCATTATCATCGTGTAAAATCCATGAATTTCTCTTCCATAATTTCGCCAGTTTTCGATGGACGTTCTCACGGAAACGCCTCAATACGGCCAAATAGTACACCTTATTGACCGTCTGTTCCTCCGAAATAAATTCATGATGCACCAATCCACTACTATCATAAAAAACTAATGAGTTTTTCTATGATTTGTGAGCGCCTTTGAACTTTTTTTTGGATTCGGCTCGGGTTTTCTTTCCATTCCGATGATTGTTGACTTGTTTGCATGTCTAACACATAAATCCATGTCTTATCGGCAGTTATAATGCTCTCCGTTAATGTGAGATCGAAATTCGTTCAAGCATGTCCAAAGAGCCCGGTTTACGGTAATCTTCGATTCTTCAAAAATTCAGCTTTATCGGAACGAGTCGAGTAAGAACACGTTTCATATCCAAAATATCCACTCAAATCATTAGAACGGACTCGCAAGAGATTTCGAGCTCTCTAACGCTTGCTTGACGATTTTCAAACACCATATGCGGGGAAGATGGAGAGATGTGTAGAAGTTCACGCTTGGAAGTGGCCAGAAACGATTCTTTTACATATGACTCAAGCAGCTCACGACTTCCGGTCTCTGGCCAAGTATCCTCTGGGTAGCCTAAGAACATCCGTTTGAAGGCGAGCTTAAGTGAGAAGGAGTAACATCCCCTGCATAGGGTTGTGCGCTGACCCGCCACGTAAATAAACACCCCCAATGACATTTCAAAGAAATTTTTGTTCGTGTCGATAGAAACTTGCCTATCATTATTTGGTATTTTTCTTACAAAATTATAATTTTTTCTTTGGTTTTGTTGTTTTTTGCTTTTTATTTTGATTACATTGTTCAAATTTTACCAAGGATCCCTAATTTTTTTTTTTCAAAATGAAATGTAGCCTATGTCAAATTGGAAGAATGTAAAATTCTATTGGTGAAAGAATTTTTTAAATCGGCCTAGTACTTTTTGAGCCCATTCATTACAAACATACAAACATACAAAAATAGGTACAAATCTTTCCTCTTTATAATATTAGTATAGATATAATTTCTGGGATCTCCCGACGATTCCTTCTACGATAGCAAGCTTCGTACATATTTAAGTTTGCATGTATGTATGTGTGTGTTTCTGTTTGCTAGCTGCACAAACAAGCGGAAATAAAATTGCCAGCAAATATACTCGAGAAGAAGCGATAACATCGCCTACAAATAATGACAATAGCAATGGTCAGCAAAAGCAAAGCATACAACAAAAACAATAACACGCACATGTAAGTAATTGAGTTTATACTAAAATATGCAACTCGCTTGGAGAAAGCAACGCTTCAACTTCTCGCTCTTTGCCAAAAAACCAACTGCAACAATTTCCTGTTACTCCACTTCCCCGCCTCTATCACCGCATTACAACTCCGTCGCGAATTTCACCGAAGAGCAGTCTGAGTGGCAAAGCAGTAAACTAACGGCCCATTATTAACCCACCCACTTATCCACTTACAGTTGTGCCTGCTTCCGCGCTCGCCTTCCGCCGCAGACGCGCGTCACCACGCCCATTCGACTAACAAACCAACTCGACGACCATCATCAGCTCGTAAAATATTTGTTTTGCCGATTTGTGAATTGTGTTACTTTTTACTGCATTGTTTCAGTTCTCATTGCTGCTGTTGTTGCTGTTATTGCTGTTGTGCGAATAAATGACCGTTATTGCTGTTGTTATTGTTGTAAAAACTTAAATTATTGCTGTGTCCGTTTTAGATTTACTCCATAAATTCCCAGTACGCTACATTTCCACCACATTAACGGCATATTACCACTACATACGAGTGTGTGTGTGTAGTGCTGAGTCCGGATAATAAAAAATTAACAGTAAAACAATAAATTTGAATTCGTAAAGTGAAAATTTGGTGAGAATGCAGGATAAGCTAAAAGGCAGTTGCGGAAACTAGGGAATGATAGAAAATATAGGATGTTGGCGTTCGGTAGCTAAAACATTGGTGCGGATAAACCGGATAAGAGGGTATTTAATGTAGAACAACCGGCTATAAGGGAATATACCATTTTGGTGAATAGGTAAAGGCAGGGCCACAAATGGATAAGGAGATAATGAAAGAACTGATATATGTAACAAGAGTACGGTATAAAACCAAAATGGATAAAAAATAAAAACTACGGATATGTGTTAAATCAACAAAATTTATATGGATAAGAACACCAATATCGGATAACTTGAAATGCATAATAAGATAATGAGGATCGGATAATAAAAAGAAATGCTTGTTAGAAGAAATGCTTGTTAGTAGCTGAAATTTTTATGAAGATAAGTAGAGTAAACCGGATAATATAAGATATAACAACCAGATATAAAAGCATACTGTTGTTTGCGGATAAATAACAACAGGATAATAAAGGGATAAGAAAATAACAAAAAAAAACAGATAATTGAATCAAATTACAGCTAAAACTAAAGCGGATAAAATAGTATCAAAAGGGGATGTATGTGTACAAGGCCATCCAAAAGATTAAAAACTTATATCCGTTAACTTACGAAAAAACAGAGAAGTTTAGGATAAAACAAGATTGCTTTAAATGACAGCATGTGTATAAGGTGAGAGTATTTTCGATTTCAATAATAACATTGCAATGCGTAGTTGAAGACAGTATAAATAAATTATAAAAAACGAACATTTTAAATATAAATACAGTATAGAACTCGATCGGATAAAACATGATAAGCCGCGGTAAAATATATGTATTTCATTGATAAGTTAGAAACCTCAGATAACAATAGAAGACAGATAGGTTAGGATAAGATAAACATAATCTATATGTGATCATTATATGGATAAATTCAGATTATACAAGATTTTATTATTGAAGACATTTTATTATGACAAAAAAGAACCCGGAAATTGTAAATACAATGCAAAATATATAATTATTCATCAATATTTTTTTTCGCCTTCGAAGCAGTCCCCTCCTCTACAGATGTAATAAGTACACCTATGCCAACGATTTTTCTAGGCCTAGACCTTCAGTTCCTCCTTGTTTTATCTCTTCGATCGACTAAAAACGGGATCCGTGGAGCGACAACTTCAGTTTGGGTATTAAGAAAAAATCACACGTTGCCAAATCTGGTGATTTATCGATATTATTTATTGCGTTTTTGGCTTTAAATTCGGTCACAATAGTACTCTTTTTGATTTTTCATTTCTTTCTGATTTATCGTTACGAATCGAGCAAGAACGCATTTCAAACTTAAAATACCCATCAAAATCATTCGAACGGACTTGCGAGAGGTGCTCTCTTGCCATCTCTTTAATACTTGCCTAACGATATTCTAGCACCATATGTTTCTTTTTTTAATATTTTTATTAGTTAAAGAGGTCGAAGGTCGTCGAGGATAAGGCGAGTCTTCAATGATCTCTCGATCTTCTTTGAAGGTTTTGTACCACTCGTAGGCTTGAATTTTTGCTGAAACTGAATCACTGTAAAGCTTTTCCAATATTCGCAATAATCTAAAATTTTGACAAATTCTTTTTTCGAAATTTTTATACATTGTAAAAACCGCAACGTATAATAATTAACGATAGTCCTACCAACTTGGTAAAATAATGTTTTTTTTAATTTCGTTTTCTGGATGCTTTTTGTCCCAATGTATAGCTAATAAGCGAAGCTATGATCCAAATCCATTAATTTTTAGACTGTCTGTAGGGTTTCTTACAAGATTTATCTTTAGCGAACGGTTTGAGAGTCAAAAGTTTTAGATCACGGGTGGCCCTTGCCACTGCGATGCTCTGTGCCAATTACACTTCTATATAAGATTTCGTGCTAAGTAACGGCCCTTTCTAAACTAATGGCAGTGGCAGTGGTCCGATTACGTCCATCTACGAGCTAGTTTTTTTAGTTTGCCAATTTTTACTCAAGTTACAGACAGTCAACCGGATTTCAACTTTTCTCGTCTTCCTGATCATTTATACCTACATAACTCTATATCTATCCCGCTTAGTTTTAGGTGATATATAATACCGTTAGGTGAACAAAACTATTATACTCTGTGGCAACGTGTTGCAAGAGTATAATGGTGGCACTGACTTCATTAATTTCTCTTCATCTAATGTTTCGTAGTTCAGTCCGAGTTGTGGAGGTGGTCGCCGAAGCCTTGGAATTATAACTGTGAAACAATTTATTAGCTTTTTGTTTTTGTTTTTCACGTGTTGTTTTCTCTTTCTTTTCATTCCTTCATTAACTTGCTTATAATTTATGTTTTTCATCGCCATTTGCTTGATTAAAGGTTTTTTTATTTTCAACTCTAAATTCCCTTCAACTTCCATTGTTCGATAATTTCCGGAGTTGCTTATTTATGCTTTTATTAAGCACGTATGAGCTCACGATTTTGTAGACTAGTAAAGCATAGACGTGTTAAGAAAGAAGGCGCAAAAAAAGTGTAAGAAATAATTAGCGAACGTAAAGAGTAAATAAAAAAGTAACCGTTAATTATGGCATCAATGCCAGCTAAGAACAATAAATATTATTGCTATAACAGTAAATAATAGACGTGCGGCAAAAGCTAGGTTAGATGAAATATTCATGAAAAAGAAAAGCCAAATGCTTCCTTTTTAATCAACTAAGATGTTGTGTGATCAAATTAAAAGTGGAGCAAAGCAACGATAACTTGGCTGCAATTATTGCTCGTTTTTAACTGTAACTGCCGAAATTTCGAATGAACTTTAGTTTTTTTTATCTCAAACTAGCAGCCCGTCCCGGCATCGCAAGGGGTAGACAATTATTTATTTTTAGAAATTTGGATATAAAACATTTTTTTTCACAAATATTTTTATTTGTATTAAAAAAAATCCCACAGTTATATTTGTATGTAAGTCTATTTATGTTCAATTTCTTTGATGGTTTAAGTGGCGGGCACTTTTGAAAAATTAAAAAATAAAAAAAATAATAATCAGAAAATTAAAATAATAGTAATAAATAATGAATTCAGTTGTTTTACATATATTTTTGCCACTTCACGTGCTCAATTCTGCTAAATAGCAGCGACAACGTCGAATTCCTTACTTTGATTCTATCCAAATCGAGCAATATACAGAATTCAATTTGCACCTTCTCTATTACTTTACGCTATGGCGGTTTTGTTTACTCTTTGAATTTTTTAATTCATAATATTTTTTGAATGGAAAGTCCAATTTAAATAATTTAAAAACTTTTTTATAGGTAGTTAAATGGTCTTGGCCATAAAATAATTTATTTGGATAAGGATTAACATAAACACATAAATAGTATGGTTTGAATTTGGTTAGCATTTTCATTAATGTTTAAAATGAAAAAGGTTGTTGTAGTCACATAACTACAATAGTTGGACATATGCTACCTGGGAGTTTTTTGTAGACATTATAATGTTCTTCAATATCGTTGTACATTATTTTGTTTTATCGCTAATAGTTTCGGCAGCGCATTCGACGAAAGACATTTTAAGACTCATTTTTCTACTCCTTCGGTTACATTGTTCCAATTTTACCAGGGATCCCTAATTTTTTCAAAATGAAATGTAGGCTATGTCAAATTGGAAGAATGTAGCATTCTATTGGTGAAAGAATTTTTTAAATCGGCTCAGTACTTGTTGAGCCTATTCATTACAAACATACAAAAAAAGGTACAAATTCTTCCTCTTTATAATATTAGTATAGGTATAGACATAACTACAATAGTTGGACATATGCTACCGCGGAGTTTTTTGTAGACATTATGATGTTCTTCAATATTGTTGTACATTATTTTGTTCTATCGCTAATAGTTTCGGCAGCGCATTCGACGAAACACACCGTTTCCACGACAGTCGGGTCTACGTAACCGGAACGGACCCGGATTTTTATCCGGCCAAGGACTGTCAACTCGGCAGAATTCTGCCGCTACAACAACAACAACAAAGACATTTTAAGACTCATTTTTTTACTCCTGCGGTTACATAGTTCAAATTTTACCAAGGATCACTAATTTTTTCAAAATGAAATGTAACCTATGTCAAATTGGAAGAATGTAGCATTCTATTGGTGAAAGAATTTTTTAAATCGGCCCAGTACTTTTTGAGCCTATTCATTACAAACATACAAACATACAAAAATAGGTACAAACCTTTCCTCTTTATAATGTTAGTATAGATTAACAACTTTTTCAAATTTAAAATTACAAATATTAATGTTATAGAATTTTTTTAGTTTGCTGTGACCCGGTATTATGTTGTGATTTAGTATTATTTGAAAATTTTAAGTTACAAATTTTTGATTGGTTCGACACACTGTACGAAGATACTCATCATATACCGTTATTTTGGCTTTAAATAACATTTTATGTTGTTTAATATAATTATATAGGTATGTATATTTATTTCTATATATAGCATATCGTAGTACATCTGCCAACAATTGCGTTATGCCCGCCATCAGCCTTAATTTTCCAAAATAAACCAGCATCGGCAAACAAGATATTTGCTCCATTGAGTCCATATTCTCTATTGTTGGATTTCTTTTGTATTATTTGTTTTTCTATGAAACTTAATTTTGTTATTCTTTTCTATCATATTCTGTCGTTTAGTTGTTATTTTGGCTTTTGTTTGCCTTCATTTTCACTTTCCGTTTTTCGGCGTTGCGTAGGCCCGATTTTTCACACTTCTCCGCTTCTCTGCGCTTTTGTCCTAAATCCACTATTATTTTTTTCATTGTTCGTAGAATTTTCCGCAATTTCATTGCTTTTGCTATTTGTGTCGCCTATTTTTGCGGCATTATTGTGTTTACCTCGGTGTATGGCTGCACTTTGTTTTTATTTGTTTTTCCATTATTTTAGTTTGTAATGCTTCGCGTGAATTTAGTTGAAGCTTTTATGTGCTTTTTTATTATTTTTATTTTTACTTTATCTACTTTTTCTGTTATTTTTTTCAATATTTATTTTTTATTCCAATTTTGCGCCCATTGTTCAGCATTAAACCTGTAATTTATACCATGGCCATTGTATCATACAAATTTCAGTATTATATTTACATACATATATTATGTGGTCGTATTTACTGTAATGCATTGCGTGTCACGGTCAACCGGCTGCGCGATAAGCATAATTGCCGCGTCCCCATGGCTGAAGAATTCTTCTTCTTCTTTACTGGTGTAGACACCGCTTACGCGATTATAGCCGAGTCAACAACAGCGCGCCAGTCGTTTCTTCTCTTCGCTACGTGGCGCCAATTGGATATTCCAAGCGAGGCCAGGTCCTTCTCTACTTGGTCCTTCCAACGGAGTGGAGGTCTTCCTCTTCCTCTGCTTCCCGCGGCGGGTACTGCGTCGAATACTTTCAGAGCTGGAGTGTTTTCATCCATCCGGACAACATGACCTAGCCAGCGTAGCCGCTGTCTTTTAATTCGCTGAACTATGTCAATGTCGTCGTATATCTCGTACAGCTCATCGTTCCATCGAATGCGATATTCGCCGTGGCCAACGCGCAAAGGACCATAAATCTTTCGCAGAACCTTTCTCTCGAAAACTCGCAACGTCAACTCATCGGTTGTTGTCATCGTCCAAGCCTCTGCACCATATAGGAGGACGGGAATTATGAGAGACTTATAGAGTTTGGTTTTTGTTTGTCGAGAGAGGACTTTGCTTCTCAATTGCCTACTTAGTCCGAAGTAGCACCTGTTGGCAAGAGTTATCCTGCGTTGGATTTCTAGGCTGACATTGTTGGTGGTGTTTACGCTGGTTCCAAGATAGACGAAATTATCTACAACTTCAAAGTTATGACTGTCAACAGTGACGTGAGTGCCAAGTCGCGAGTGCGACGACTGTTTGTTTGATGACAGGAGATATTTCGTCTTGCCCTCGTTTACTGCCAGACCCATTTCTTTTGCTTCCTTGTCCAGTCTGGAGAAAGCAGAACTAACGGCGCGGGTGTTGAGGCCGATGATATCAATATCATCGGCATACGCCAGCAGTTGTACACTCTTATAAAAGATAGTACCCTCTCTGTTAAGTTCTGCAGCTCGAACTATTTTCTCCAGAAGCAGGTTGAAAAAGTCGCACGATAGGGAATCGCCTTGTCTGAAACCTCGTTTGGTATCGAACGGCTCGGAGAGGTCCTTCCCGATTCTGACGGAGCTTTTTGTGTTGCTCAACGTCAGTTTACACAGCCGTATTAGTTTTGCGGGGATACCAAATTCAGACATCGCGGCATAAAGGCAGCTCCTTTTCGTGCTGTCGAAAGCAGCTTTGAAATCGACGAAGAGGTGGTGTGTGTCGATTCTCCTTTCACGGGTCTTTTCCAAGATTTGGCGCATCGTGAATATCTGGTCGGTTGTTGATTTACCAGGTCTAAAGCCACACTGATAAGGTCCAATCAGTTTGTTGACGGTGGGCTTTAATCTTTCACACAATACGCTCGACAGAACCTTATATGCGATATTGAGGAGGCTAATCCCACGGTAGTTGGCGCAGATTGTGGGGTCTCCTTTTTTGTGGATTGGGCATAGCACACTTAAGAATTACGTTTAAGTTTTATACACTGAATAGGGTATATTGAGTTTACCACGATGTTATCAGCACAAAAAAGGAAACGTAAGAGACCCTATAAAAATATATGTAAAGGGTGTTCCATTTCGTTATTCCTTATTTTTTTTAAGGAAAAAACACAGAGACTTCAAATTTAAATGGGAATGTTCATTGTCATTCGAAAGATCATTCCTTGGCATTTATTTTTTGAAGATTTTCTCTTTCACATATCTCAGATAATCAATCCGTTGAGTCCAACTATCGATGACTCGTTCAAGCTTTTTGACTGGTAACTGGCGCGCGAGCTGTTTCGCTCCAAGGCCTGAATCGAAGCGAGATTGTCCGCATAGATTTTAGACTTTACCTATCCCTACAGGAAAAAATCTAAAAATTTGATATCATATGATTTTGGTGGCAAATCAACTGGGCCAAAACGTGAAATTATGTGTTTACCGAAATGTTCTCTCAATAAATCCATTGACTGATTCTATATGTGAGAAGGGACACCGTCTTATTGAAACCAGATGTCGCCAAGATCACGAGCTTACGACGTTATTTAAGGCTTGTTGTTTTGAATCTATTGGTTTACTTATTGTGTGTCGGTGTGATGGACAAACAGGTTGCGTGCCAGCTTTGTACTCAGTAAAGGTATTTTTTTCCTTCTTCGATGGGCAAAATTTGCACCTTTTCCGTTCACTGGAGAATTGATGTTTTGGAGAACTAGTAATGAAGAGACCTCTGCTCGAAGAAGCCGTCTACGCCTCTTGATATTTTCTTAAGCTCATCTGAGTTGCACTAAAAATAAGCGCCTATCATGCAATTTATTTTACTGCCATAAAGAGCGTTGAGAGCAGAAATATCTATTAAATCAGAGAACAGAGCAACTGGCCACCGATTTTTTTAGTTTGCACGAATATATACGAATCGTTTGGTTAAATGTGACGACTTTGCGTCTTTTCGATTTGTGGTATGGTATGGTACAAAATGCGGTGTCAGATTTCGATGCTATCCATGCTTTCATGCCATATTTCCCAGGTTTACTAAGCATGTATACTTTGAAAGAACATCTACTTCGAAAAGGAATAAGCTGTTCGTCAATCGTTACATTAACATTTGGTATGTAAAGCACTAAGAAGAATAAGCTCCAGGTGATCATCGAACTCAATTTCATCTATAACTTGAAAACATTTGAAGACAGCGTTTCCTTGAAAATTTCTGTAGTAAATTATATCCCTTTTCATAGCTTCTTGTAAGGCATTGTAAAGGTGGAGTTGGTGGTTAAGTTGGACATATCAAATGAGCTGACTTCTTCGTCAAAATTCATCCAGTAGAGGTACTTTTTTCCATAGCTCTTTTTTGACAGATCACGTGTAAGTCATGTTAAGCTGTCATGTTATTTTTGTTCAGTATTGTTTGATATTTACTTGCTTGAACAACGTTTAGAAATCGGTCAACTTTATTACGAAAATTCACGTTCTGTAAAGCTCGCGCGCTTCGTTCAACTCATGGTCAACATAATAGTCTTACTGAGAATACCATTCGCTACAATATCACCTATCTTGAGCCGTAGCATTCAATATTGGATAATATTCGACCCAATAGACGACATCCAATACGAAGTGAAGAAAATAGTGAGTATACATGAAGACAAGCAGCAATTCGAACTGACGTATGGAACGACTTGGCGCATTTTACGTCGAGATCTTGAATTGAAAGCGTACAGAATACTGCTTGTGAAACAACTGAAGCCACTCTACCTTCCCGAGTGACATTTCTTTGCTCTATGAGCTCTCGAAAAGTGGCAGAAACATACGACGTTTACGAGAAAAAGTTTGTTCAGCGATGAGGCCCATTTCTGGCCATTATGTTTGTAAACAAGCGAAATTGCGCCTTTGAGACGAGTACCTTGAAGAGATTCAAGAGCAGCCATATCATCCAGCAAAGAACCCAGCTTGGTGTGGTTTGTGGGGCGGTGAAATCATCGGTCGAAATTTCTTCAAAATGCAGTGGGGATATGTAAAATCTAAAGTCTATGCAGACAATCCCGATTCGATTGAGGCCTTGCAGCAAAACATCACAGGTGTCATTTGTAGTTTTCATACGAAATGCTTGAACGAGTTATCGTAAATTGGACTCAATGGTTAAGACAGTAGAAAATGTGGATGCGGTTCCCCTTTATACGAGTAGATAGAACACAAATGTTTACCCTTTACCTGCCAAAACAATTTACCTATGCCTATGGCTATGCCACTGAATTTAATTCTTAAAATAAAAATAGACTCTCTGAGAGCTCCTATGATTTACTTAGTCCCAAAAATGGCTGCGTTTTAGAAGTGGATTCTGTTTTAAAATAAGATCTGAGAACTTTTGTGTGGAAGAACCTATCACGGCTTTATACAAAACCTGAGTTCTAATGAGAAGAGATCCAAACATTATTGATATTTCTAACACGGAACCAAACCCCACACTTACATTGAACTCAACAGTGTAATCGCAGAAACACCGCTAAATCAAATTACTCCGTTTATTTGAAATCTCCAATAAATTCGCCATTTATTCAAAACTGCGGAAATTAATAATTGATTAGCCCAATCCTTATGTATGTAAATACATATGTATACAAATTCATGAATTACTCGCTTTGCTTTGAAAATTTCGTCATCCCTTTTTTTTGCAAAAATTTCAATTAATTTAAGCCTATTAGTCTTAATTTCAGTGCAACAAATTGAAAATAAGCTTGCCGAGTCAATTTCATAAATTGCCTATGTATTTACAAATTGTTGACTAATTTGCTAAGCCGCGTTCTGGCAATTACCTAAAAATGTCGACAAATTATTTTCGTAAATTCATGCAAAATGAAAAGCGTTCAATCAAAAGCTTAACTAAATTCGCAACTTATTTGCAGTATAAATACAAAAATCAAACTAAATACCACCAATGATGGTTGAAATAGTCCATGCAAACGATTAAATAGGGAAAGCCATGGGTGACAGGCGAAAGTTTTAGAATCAGAGTACTCAAAAAAGTGCAACTGATATTGTTATTGTTATATTTTAGAGGTTAAATGGACTGCGTAAGGTGAATTTATTAAGAACGAGATAGGCGGAGCTGTTGTACAGATATTCTTTTAATAGAATGGAACCTGAAGTTTGAAAAGTTTTAAGGCGAGTCGGTTCATAACAGGCATGTTGAGAATATCTAGCAGCTTCAGTTCTTGCACAAGCTGTATTTTGTAAGCTTTCATTTTAAGATCTCGACATAGCATGCGCCAAGTTGTTCTCTTCAAGGTCTTCGTGTAAACTCTCAGCTACGGGTGCTATATTTTCTTCGCTGCGTGCTGGACGTGGTCTATTGGGTCGAATATTATGCAATAATGAATGGTGGGTCTCAAGATGGGTCATGGTGTTGCGAATAGTACACTCAGTAGGCCGATAATGTTGACTGTAAGTCAAGGGAAGCGCGCAAAACAAAGACTTTACAGAACGTTCCGAATAAAGTTGAGCAATTTGTAAACGTTGTAGCCATCAGTCTTTCCTTGATGAAATATAAATTATATTGAAAAAAAGTATAGGCAGCTCAACACGACTCACTAGGGATCTGTCAATAAAAGGCTATTGAAAAAAGTATATCTACTTGGATCACTTTTTATAATCAATAATAGTATTTTGAAAATACTAATAACATTACACGTAAATTTCTTTAAATATTTCATGACTAGAGGACAAAAACAAATATTAATCACTGAAAATTGTTTATTGTATTTCAAAATATTCTGCAATAAGGTCTTTACACGCGTAGCACAAATACTCTAAAAACTTTTACCGGCAGTGTGAAAATGGATAAAATCGAATGGCAACCCCGCTCACTCTCCATATAAGGGTACTGTTAAAGGGTATTCTACTCTAGAATTTTGAAAACTTCGATTTTTTTTTCATATATTTAAAATCTAGACTTTCGAAAATATGACCTTGGAAGGATTTTTCAAAATTCGACTTATTTTCGGAGATACAGCCGATTTTATGAGATGGCGGATGGATGGATGGATGTGGATTTTTTCACACGGTACCGGCATTATCTCAAGTTCTATGCAACTGATTTACTTGAAATTTTGTGTGAACCTTCTTTATATAATCCTTTATCGTTCCTACCAGCATAGTGTCAAAAGTTTTGTTTTTAATATTAAAAAAAAATCAGGAATTTAAAAAAAAACCTAAAAAATTATTTTTATTTTCAGACAGTCGCCATTTTTCAAAAAAAAAAAATTTTTCGTGTTCTCGGACTATAACAGCATCCTTACTGATTAAGAGTTTCTTTTGATTTTTTTTTTTCAGACCACCAGGAGAGTCAGGATCAATGTCATCAGGATTTTTTTACACCTGTCTCTCCCCCCCTCTAATTATTTTAACTTTTAATATTTTTTTGTAAATTTTTTTTTTGTAAATTTTTTTTGGTATTCTTAAGATATCAATAAATACACCATAAAAAAATATTTTAAAAATATTTTTTTTTTTTAATAAAATTCAAAAAACTGCCCAAAATTTGATTTTTAGAGAACTACTACCCCTTTAAGAACTACTAAAAACCCAACAAAACAATTACTAAATACCCCAGAAGCATTAAATTTTACTTCCGAGGTGATATGAGTGGGCTTTATGGGAGCCGGGGTCAAAATCGGACGAAGAGCATAGTTCCGCTCACTTTTAGGTGAAATCACATACCTCGAGGCGCGCTCAACCGATTTAAACCAAATTTCGTATATGACATTCCTGTGACACTGTGTCAAAATGGGCGAAATCGGTTTACAGTCATGCCTATTTCCAATATGACACAATTTGAAATTTCATTGTAAAATTTCACTTTGCTCTTATAATGCATATGATGTGTGTCAACTTGTGAATAGAAAATTTCCAAATCGAGCCAAAACTGTTACAACCCCTTGGTATTGAATCTGCACAATACGAATAGTTGACTTTTGAACGAAATAAATATTTATTTGAAAAAATCGAGATTATTATATTAAATATATTAGTCTTTGTACAGTTTAATATTAATGTGGCAAAAATACTACTACTACATTGAAAAACACATTAAAAATCGTAGTCCTTCGGTAGAAGAAAAGTAACGTGTTCTTGAAAAATGTGTCTACCTCTCTTATGAAATTGCATACCAGCTCGATTAATCGTATCTTAACAAATCTATGTATGAACCAACTAAGCTAATCACTGCGTCACCACACACACTAAACGTTGTGTTCGTCAATAAATCAAATAAAGAAGCAAATTTTTACCGAGTTCTAGAATTGCGCTAGGACACAATTTTTGTATTAAAAAGAAGCCTTTTCAGTTACGGATGTGATTGGAAATAAAATAGCAAATTTTTAGATTATATTTCTGTTATTGTATATTTTTTCAGAGAAGTAAAATGATTAGTAAACCATTTAGCCCTTGGGAGGGGAAATGTACGCCATTTCCCCGATCTGAATCCACCACTGACTTAGCTCTTCTTTACTTGTTTAATATTATGATATGTTTAGAATATTTTCCTAAAGCTACAAGGTAATCACATAAAAGTTTAGGAGGTAGAACCTTTGGGAAAGCGGCTCGTAAGTTTGACTGGTCGGCTACTTCAATCTTTGAGTGTATTTTTCTCGAAATATTGTTTTCAAAGTTGGTGATCACGATCGTTTAAGAAGTAGTGGGGGGATTTTATTGGGATTTTTCACAGTTTACAGTTGACCTTGTGATAGAAGAATGTTTTTTTCGATTGCAACTAATTTCTTCAAGGCAATTTGTGGTACAAATTAAACCTAAAATCATCCTTTTTAGGTTGCAACTTTTCGAAAAACTAATTCTTTTTTCAAATTTTCCGATTAGTTGCGACCTATTTTTATATGCTTACCATTAATATTTAATTATAGTTGAAACTTTAGATTAAATTGATGAAAATAGGAATGTTTTCCGCCGTTAAAATCCAAGTGACCCCTTAAATAGGACACTCTAAAAAACAGGAAGCGTGCGAAGATGCACTGAGAGCTGAAGTTGATTACTCAAACCGACTTGGAAATCATCGGTTTTGCAGTTTATGCAGTTTTAACAGCTTATGCACTCTTTAAAACTAAAATTTATTTGTGAAATTTTGCGGTTAAGTAATCTAAAATTATCTTAAGCGAGTCCTACTAATATAAGGAATTATATCGGCTGTATATGGTATGTCTTCTATTTGATTCCTGATTTTCTGCTTTTTGAACAAACATTTTTATACCCTGCAGAGGGTATATTAAGTTTGTTACGAAGTTTTTAAAACCCAGAAGGAAGCGGCGGAGACCCTATAAAGTATATATATAAATGATCAGTATGTCGAGCTGAGTCGATTTAGCCATGTCCGTCTGTCTGTCCGTCTGTCTGTATATATACGAACTAGTCCCTCAGTTTTTAAGATATCCTTTTGAAATTTTGCAAACGTCATTTTCTCCTCAAGAAGCTGCTCATTTGTCAGAACGACCGATATCGGACCACTATAAGATATAGCTGCAATACAAACTGAACGATCGGAATCAAGTTCTTGTATGGAAAACTTTCACATTTGATAAGATGTATTCATGAAATTTGGTATAGATTATTTTCTAAGGCAACAATGTAATCTCCGAAGAAATTGTTCGGATCGGTTAACTATAGCATATAGCTGCCATACAAACCGAACGATCGGAATCAAAGGCTTGTATGGAAATCTTTCGCATTTGACGTGGTATCTTCATGAAATTTGACATGGATTACTGCTTTAGGTAATAACATAATCTCCGAAAAAATTGCTCAGATCGGATTACTATAGCATGTCATACGAACTGGACACATAGTTACTAAATGAAATGCACCTGTGAAGGTTATATTAGCTTCGGTGCAGCCAAATTAACGTTTTTTCTTGTTTTTACTTAAAATTAGATACGCTAATGCACTATTTCTGTGCTTTATTTTTGAAAAATTACTGCTCGTCCGGCATTACTGAGCAGAAAATCTCTTTACCTCCATCACAGTCACTTTGCTTCGTCCAAACACGTGACTGATACCGGTAAGCACTTGTGTGTTGGTTGGCACTTGTTGTGCCGTCAACCACTCCAACTAATAAGTGTAACTTCAGCGCATCCTCTCATTGCGTTGACACATTCCTCGCGCGATTCAGTTGCATGCCACACCCCTACCGCCTATGGGCTGAATGCCTTGCCTGGCTCCACGCTTTGTTAATTTCTAGTTAATTGCGTACGTGGCAAATCAGGCAAGCATACATACACATACATACATGTAGCCAGGTGTGTAAGGTGACACCGAAATGCAAGAGGCAGCAACCCGCGCACCGCCTTTTACGCGTGATGGACGCCAACGCTTTGGTCAGCTACACTATGAAAGTTGCATAAAGTTGAGCGTTTTGTTGGCGATGCGCGATGTTTGTCAATTTAACAGCTAACACTAATACCAACAACAACAACAGAAATTATACGTTTTAATGCTACACAAACAATAACAGTTGGATTGGCAACGTAACATTAGATGCAGTTTCATAGTGCACAGTTGTGGTAGAGACATTGAGAGAGGGAAAGATGGTAGCAGGGGGTACCGCTTATATATAGTATGCAAAATATTTGCCAAATCATGCAACAATACGCGAAAACAATAAGCAAAGCAATAACAATCCAATACGTTTGGGAAACAACCACAGCAATAGCACAAAAACCATACATATTACAACAACAATCAATTTAATTCAATTTGTCTGTCAACGCCGAACTGAATGCCATGTCTTACCTAGCCTGCCGCCCTCCACCATTAACTGCCTCTGCGTTTGAGTGGCTGAGCGCCACAAAGCCATAGTCTGCTTATAGGCGCACAAGTGCTTGTTGGCTTGGCTATTTGGTTTCTCGGGTGCGTTGTTGATTATTTCGCCTGCCGATAGGTCTGTGCGGTTTGTTAGTGGGTTTAGTTGCTTGATTGGCCACATGCATACACACACACATGCTAAGTAATGAATATGTGCGCGATGCGTAGGTGGCGTTCGGCGCAACCCACAGACATGTACGAAGTGTGAAATGTCATCGCGTATACGCCATGCTGTGCGAATTGTTTGACTGCCGGTCTGCGTTGTTGGCATTTTTGCGTGAGTGTGTGTGTTTCGAGTATTCATATAAACTCGCTGGTGATATCTGGTAAGGTAAGCGTTGCATAAATGCCGAAGTAAAAGGTAAATATAATCTACATACCTAACATAAGGTGAAAGGTGGAGCATGATTCAAGATTTTGGACCTAACATATCTCTGGCAATCCCACTATATTTGCTTTTTGCTGTCTTGATCATGCTTATTTGATGTTTGCTAGACTAACTTAGGTTGCAATGAATGGACGAAACTGTGATAGCTTCAAAGTGGAAACAGGCAATGACTTTCGGATGAGTAGAGAGACCGGGAGATTTCCATCGCGAGCGCTCTACCAAATTCAGTTTGACAATACAATACGGTATTTTTCAAGGCTTTGACTGGTGTCAAGGTGCTGATCTGAATTGCATATTCCTTCAGAGAGATGTGCATACACTCCGATAGCACAGAGACAATACTAGCTTTAAGTCCACTGATAGTGGGTTCTACACAAGACAAGGAGTGTTTGACCTTTTTACGAGCATAAAACTACTTTGTTATCCGACTTGTTTGGGTCGCAGTCGCTGGAAACTTAAGAGCTGATTTTTTTTTCGAGAAGACGTCCTTACACCGATTTCGTCAGAGTGGAAAATAGTCCGTATTTTGCTGTTCACTTTCGCCTTAGCGTTGGATTTTTGGATAACATGCGAGCAGATTTGATTTTAGCACAAAATGCTTCATTATCATCAGAAATATCTATGTGTTTTGAAAATTACAAAAGACGAGAGTTCACAAGTGGGATCATGCGTTATTTATACATTGTCTTCTTTAAATTACTCACCTGTACACCACTAACCACTTTATTATTGATAGGTTCTTGTATAGCTGATGCATTCTTCAGTGTGTTGGCGTACAGATTAGAGAAAGCTTTCTTAGATTTCTTTCTTGTATTCATGGTTTTGTCAGAGAAAGAAGACAAAAGGAAGCTTCGAAGTCAGAAAAAGACGATGATGTGGGTTTCGTTATTCTCGTCTAGATAACTCAATACTACAGTACACTCGTACTTTATTCTGCTGTTGTAGCCTGATAAATTATTCTACAAATATTTTTGAAGAATACTGTTGAATTAATAGCACTTGTTCGACAATAAAATAAGGTACCCGTAACCATATAATTAACTATCTTCCGAATACCATTTCTATTGATATTTTTTCAGTTTACAGTCACTTAAGAAGTATTCTAGTCTAGAAATTTAAAAAAAACGAAATTTTTTTATATCTGCAAAGTTTAACTATTCAGGAATATGTGTACGAGAGGGTTTTTCAAAAGTCAAATTATTTTCGGAGATATAGGCATTTTTCATACCCGGCATCCAAACTGGTTCGGCCGGAACGCGAAACCTTAAACGTGTTTTTCTCAAAACTGACTTTTTCGGAACGATGCCCACGATTTCTCAGGTTCCACTGGACCGATTTATTTGAAATTTTTATAGAGTCTTCCTTATAAGCTTGTCTATGGTTGCAACTATTTTGGTATAGGCTACTGTCTAAGGCAATAATGTAATCTCCGAAGAAATTGTTCAGATCGGTTAACTATAGCATATAGCTACCACACGAACTGAGCGATCGGAATCAAGTTCTCATATAGAAAACTTTCGCATTTGACAATGTATCTTCACAAAATTTGGTATAGGCTATTTTCTAGGGCAAAAATATAATATCCAAAAAAATTTTTCAGATCGGATAACTACAGCATATAGCTACCATACAAACTGAGCGATCGGAATCAAGTTCTTGTATGGACAACTTTCACATTTGACAAGATGTATTCACGAAATTTGGTATATATTATTTTCGAAGGCAACAATGTAATCTCCGAAGAAATTGTTCAGATCGGTTAACTATAGCATATAGCTGCCATACAAACTGGACACATAGTTACTAACAGAAATGCACCTGTGAAGGGTATTTAGCTTCGGTGCAACCGAAGTTAACGTTTTTTCTTGTTTTTTTTTTTGGTTTGAGATAACTAGGAGGTTTGAAATCATGGGTATGGTCACGTGGAAATTTTTAGAGACCCCTCACTTCGTCAGCTCATAATTTTTGAAATTTTTTACTTTTTAACTTTTTTCTGCACTCTTCAAAAATAAACAGATAACTAATAAAAAAATGGATGGTAAAGATATTAATTGCCTTTTTTTGCGACACTTTAAAAATTACCTGAAATTCATGCTTCTAGACTAAAATGGCTCCTTAGCTCGTTTCATATAAATTTTGAGGAGTTCCCTAGTGTAGTCTCGAAGTTGTGCTTCCACTTTTGCGACCAAGTGGCTGTTCAAACTCTTTATAGTTCGCGAATAATGATTTACTTTCATTACTGAAAGAAGAGAGAGAGAGAGAGAGAGAGAGAGAGAGAGAGAGAGAGAGAGAGAGAGAGAAAGATAATGTTTCTCTTCGGAAATGGTGATCCTCTCGAATTATTATGAGACCAAGTTTCACTTACGAGAAGCTAATTTCCTCACAGTGCACTGGAAAGATGCCGAAGGGCTCAATTTAGTTTAATAAATTTCTGTAGACTGTGAAAAGCATTTCTTAGCTCACATCCGCAACAAGTTATCGGACAGCTGATTTCGTCAGGCTCTCTACTTTTATTTCGCGAATGAAGGCTTCATAGCATCTAGTTTTCAACTTCGCAATAACGTAATCTATGGACCTCAAACAACCCTTGGACCTAATTTAAACTATTAAACTTGGAGCACTCTATTTTAGATTTATCATAACCAACTAGCAAACTAATAATAATAATAATTTTTTCCAAAAACTGCAATATACTTGTTTTTCTTTACAATTATGAACACTGTACATTTGATTACTGGCTAACAGCGCCTGTGGAGCTCCGCGCGAATTGTACTCCATCACGTTGGCCAACAACGAAATTTAACTGATTTATTAGACCAAAAATGCCATGCAACCAGTAGTAGAATTATGTAGCGGCAAAACCACACAACTTCGCCAGTCGCCGCACGTTGCAGCTACGCGGATGCACAACGCTTAACGCTCACTAACTAAGGGCACATGAAAAGCGGTTAACAGCGAGCAACGAGATTGCATTGCATTGCCATTTAACTCGCCGGTTACCTTGGTTACCATTGCCAATTTGTAGCGTTGGCCCTTCGTGTTGACGTAGATTTATGTGGTCGCAGCAAGCGCATGCCGTTACTTCTGTAATTCGTAATGTTGTAATGCGTGAGTGAGAACGTGTGTGTGTGTGGGTGGGGAGTCCTCAATTCATTTCTACGTTTGGGTGCGCATTCTAAGTAAAGTGAAGGCATTTACACCGCCATCACAGACTTAATTAAGCTAATTAATGCGGGGAACTCCTCGGAAGTATGTGAAAAGACTGTGAAGTTAAAGACGATGTAAGTCTTCAGTTGTTAATGTAGATTGATTCGCTGAAGTTTTTGGGTAAAATTATAGATAATTTTTATTACGAGAAGAGCTTCGAAGTTTTTTCAAAACAAATTTTGTTACGAAGTCGGGATTTCCAATGAAATAGTTGTACTTAGGAAAGGTTGTGCGAGTAGTAAAGGAGGTGGTGAGTTTACAGCAACTGGTTCTCTTTCGTAATTTGCTTATAACAGTGATTGAGCTTACTGGTATCTGGTGAGACCGGCTGATTGAAGATTCAAATATTTAACAACTATTGTGGTCATAACATATGTATTTGGGGAAGAAAACTCGTTTTTGCATGTATTTATCCATGACAGAATTAGTTAGCTCTTATAGCATCTTAAACAGATATCTAAATATGCAAAATTTGTGCGCTCAACTCAAAACGCTGTTTTAGTCTGCAGTAAAATCATCCATTTTTCATATAGATTGGCTGAGGACGCAAAAAGATGCGGTATTCGACAATCTAGAACCTCCAACTCTGAATGAAACCATTAATATTACTTTTAAGCAACTGTATGGTTTTGCCTTGTGCGCTGTGTCAGCATCGTGTTGGAAGATCCTCTCCTTCGAATCCTTCGAAGAGATTACCACTCTTAAGTACGCCTTCTAAAACATCTTGCATTACACTTTTCCCTACTTTTAGTAGGGAAAGTAGTAGTTTCTTTCTTCAGAAGTACCTTTGTAGGAGACTCCCCACCAAACCATAACAACAGCTGTGTGGTGATCACGTAAATATTTTTTTATTTGCAAAAAGCATACTTCCATTGAACACTGAAGAAGCCGATTATGCTTAATTTGCTTTAAGGGGTTATATACCTTCTCTGTCGAAGAAAAAAGGAAAGTTTGGATTTTTTTTAGGTGTGTCGCAATTATCGCATTACACGAATATTTTTATTTTTTGATAGTTCACTTACACTTACTTATTAACAATGTTTGTGCGAAGTTTCGTGGAAAAATATAAATTAGTTTTTAAGGAGTGGCTGTTGCCCTTAGAGGCCTTTTTTTGGCAGAGCATTGCGGTGACAATTCGGCAGGTCGAACAAGTCAACTGAAACCATAAAAGTAAACAAACTTAATTAGTTTACTGTAATTCCTTGTGCTTGATTTTTTTTTATGATTTTTTTTTTGTGCATACGGGAACGTTTTATGCAAAAAAATAACTTTTTGGTTACTAGGAATTTCACTAAAAAATTCAATTCGACAAAAAAAAGTTTGTAGGGGAAAGGCGAGCGTTCAAGCACAGAAAAATTTTATTACGAAAATTAAAAAAAAAATTGAAGAAAATCGTTTTAGTAGTTTTCCGCCAATACATGTCACCGCAAACTCATTTTTCAACACACACCATTTCGAGATATTCGCAAGTTTTAAGTTCAGTTCAGGTTAGAAGTGCTGTAGCTTTTTTTCTACTGCTCGAATCTCTATGAAAATTTGAGAAAATGTTCTCAAGGAGTTGTTTTTTTGGATAAAGCAATAAAAAATTTTTGATTTTTGAAATTAAAAAAGATATATAACCTCTTAAGCGTGTTGTCAGAAGATGACCAGTTGACCGACTGCAGGCTTTCATATGACGATCACACCGAATACCTACATACTTCCCTTCAAATAATTTTCTGTTTTCAAAGCGGATTTTTTTTTGGTATAAAAATCAGAAGTGATGAAAGAGTTTATATATTCATATATATGTATATAAAGAACAAAATACAGTTACTTGTGATATTGTGAAAAAATTGTAAGTGCACACAAACCTTTTAAACTTACGTTGCTATAACCCTGTTGAGAAGTAGATCAATTATACTATACAAAGAAGCGAATCAAGCAAACAACGCCTAAAATATTGATAAGTATGACAAAAAAGCATTTGACTTTATTTAAGCAGTATTTAAACACTTAGAACTTTAACTCATCACATATTTCTGGAACGCATCTGTCCATCTATGCTTGAAAGTGTCATATGAAATTTCTATCTCGCTTCAAAATCTTTCATTGCAATTTTCTCCTCAGACATTTTATTTCTAATTGCTTCTAACTGTAAGACTACTTCATATGCACAAACCTTTCAATTATCAACAGTTTCATTTGTCACTCATATTTGTGATTTTAATGGAAAATGTTATCTCGGCAACACAATAGTCATTTCAGTGGTCGGAGAGTTGCCAAATGGAATTCTAGTCTTCAAAGGTTTCTACGGGTTTTTATTGACTTTCCACTTGATTAGCAGTACAAATGCAAATGACTTTTCAATGTGCACATAAATATGCACAAAGGTATATATACTTAGTACATATGTTTGGTATATGTATTAAAATCGTTGTTGCACAAGCAATGGCCACAAAAGCAGACATAACAAACAACAACTGCAATTCCATTTCACTCCTTTTGTGAAAGTAATTTGAGCAGAGAAAATCATTTAAATGCAATTGAAATATTAAATGTGGAAAACTACTTAGTTACTACTCGAGTTACGTAGGGTTATGGCTAGTGTTTTTGGCAGTTGGCAGTAGCTTCTGAAAGCGATGAGCGTAAAGAGTACATATTTGGCTATTATTTTGAACAGGAAGCAAGTTCTTTATTAAGGGGGTATTCTAGTCTAGAAGCATGAATTTCAGGTAAGTTTTAAAGTGTCGTAAAAAAAGGCAATTAATATTTTTATTATCAACATTTTGAGCTTCGTAAAACTCACCGCCCAATGATAAACAAACTATGCAAAACCCTAAATAAATTGAAAATTTTTAAGACCAACATGAGCTTTCTGTTCTACTGGCCCTGTTTGGAACTGAGGAAATTTTGCTCATAATGCAGACACCAACATAGGATTAGTTATATTGAATATATCACCAAATTTTGGTAGAAGAAAATGTTTCATGATGATAGCCTGAATACTTTGCCCATGCTTCCCACAGCCATTATTAAATATGCTTTCATTTTTCTACCTAAATTCTCAGAGTATACTTTTATGGAATTCCTCAACACTTTCAGAGCTTAAACCAATTTTAAAAATGAATTAAAAGCTTGCATTGCAATGGAAGCGCACGATACCTACGTGTACGAGTGCATGTAAATAATAAAAAAAAAGAGAGGGGAAAAATAATTAAAAGAGAATAAAAAAGTGGGCAAATTGTTGGCACCGTCCAAATGGAGCGCTGAAATGTTGAAATTACTAATTAAACTATGAAACAATTTTGCAATTGCAAACAAATAGCAAACAACAACAACAATGGCAACAATACCAATAACAACAAACAACAGCAAACGCAGTAACGTGAGTAAAAACTTTTGCCAACAACAATAGCAAACAACTGCGGCTTGTTGTATTTGTTGTTTACATATTTTTACGATTTTGTGGAGCTTTTGAGCGGCTGAAGTTGAAAGTTGTAACCGATGCTGGGCGGTTGAGGTGGCGGCAGCGAGAGGTCTGAACAAAGGGTAGGAGATGGCGAGTTAAACTAGTAATACAGGAAAAGCGAGTTCAAATAGTTCTGTAAAATGGTTGCAGGCAACGATTGATGTTGTTCTTGTTTACGGCGTTGTAACCTTAGCCAGCAGGCTACCGTCAGTTGCCGAGATTTTATTTAATTTACTTTTGTTTTAGTTTCGTTTTTGTGCAATTTTCTTAAGTGAGTGAACAGAGAGAGAGAGAGCGATAAAGATATGAGAAAAGCGGAAAATGTAATAAAAAATAACAAATTTAATGTATTTTAAAAGCAAGTGCTTGGAGAAATGTTGTAATATGATAAACATATAAATGCACTATAGAAATGCAACAACAACAACAAAGAAAATAAAGTGTGAAAAATTGAGAATATGGACAATAATTTACATGCAGACTAAAAGCGTACTGAAAGCTAGCTGTTTATAATTTTTACAATCTCGTGTTGCCAACTTTTATAATTAAATTTTTTATTTACTTTTTTTTATACAACACTTCTATATAAAGGAATACATACTATATATCAAAATATATAAAAAAAATATATATATATATACATATATATATCATTTAAAAAAAATTTGTTGTTGCCACCTTTTACTATTAAAAAAAAAAAACTGACTTTTATTACATTTTTTCTGACATTTATTTCATTTTGTTCTTTAATATAATGTTTTGCTATTTTTATTATTTCGGTGCTGCCACCTTTTACTATTTTTAAAACATACATACAGCTGTTGAGTTGGCAGTCTAAGCAGTATGAACTTTCCTTTATGTGTGAACAAAGCCTGGTATAAGCAACAGAAATACGTTCAATCATCTGTGTTGCCCACGGCGTATGAGTGACATACAAAAGTTCAATATCTTGATTATGAAAATAATGAGGCATGGTGTATACCATATATGGTGTGCATACATATATATAAATATACAACTTTATATGTGTGTTTGCAGGCTTATATACTCGACAAAAAAAAAAACTTTCTGGCAAAAATCGACAACGAGTGAGTTTTATTGCTTCAGAAGTATTGCAAACAGTGAAGAAGGACTTATGGCCATTACCGGCGACTTGATTGTCGGGTCGGAAGAAAAGTTTCCTACTTTTTACAACTTTTAGGTCAGTTGGTTAATGAAAAAAAACCAATTGAATAGGAAAGTGTTACGGTTAAATTAAACAGTAACTACTTAATAAAGTCTAATAAATTAAAAAAAATAAGAGGGGAGCCTGCTTTAGAGGCTTCAAAAATCGATATTTTTTCGCTTAAATCTCCTTAAAAAATGTCTTGGAATATATCCCCAAAATTATAGATCGAAATTCGAAATATTTTCGAAGCTAGAAGGAAAATAGTGACCGAGCGTCTAGCATATATCTGACCGATTATGCAGAAAGCGAAAACTTTGACGGGTGATTTCTCGGTTTTTCATTTTTACGATTTTACTGTATTGGCGGGCAAGATAAGAAAAAAGTAAACGCCCTATCGAAACGAATCAAAATGCGTTGTATTTGAAATTAAATTTTCTTCTAGGTGAACCTAAAATACCTTAAGAAAGTTAACACTAATCCGGTTTTTAAACGATTTAAAGCATTTTTTTTTTTTTTTTTGTTTTTTAAATGTACTTTTTTTTTTAATCTGCAAAAAATTGTTGAATTTTTCACGTTTTGTTAAATTTTCTTGGTTCACCTAGGAGTTACACTATTAAAAATTAAGAATTTCTTTTATGTTTCTGTTTCGTATGAAAATTGTGACCTGTGTCTTGCCCGCCACACAGAAATTGCCTACTCGAGGCGCCTCCGTAAATTTCTTCAAACATGGAGAATATCTAATGTATAATAATAAAAAAATTTGAGAAGACTCTTCAAATATACAAGAATAAATCTTAAAAGTTTTATTTCAATCAGACATTTCTTTCCTTTCTAAAAAAATTCTGAAAATATAGATTTATTGAAGTCTCTAAAGCAGGCTCCCCCCTTAAGTTGAATAATTAAAATTATATTTTTATATCGGACTTTTATCCAAAATCTTAAATAGTTACGTATTAATTACATTTTCTAGTGTAGTGACTACAATCCAAATTTTATACAAAGCCTCCAATCTTAAAATATTTTCTGACAGTGCTGCCATTTATTTCGAAAACATTGCATAAAATAGCTAAAATAAAATAAAATAGCATATTAACTAAATTAATAAGAATTTATATTATTGTTTTCAATAATTTTTAATTTTTTCCAGGTTTAACCACCAGTAGACAAGAAAGCATAAATATTTGACATTCAATAAAAAAAAAAAAACTGAAAATCAGGTAAATAGCTCAAAAATGCCTGTAACTTTTAAGGACTTTTAAGGCTTAATAATTTAAATATTATTATATATATATGTATATATAAAATATATATACACAACTAAACCAATCCACTCTTCAACTAGCTAGTTTATTACAGGGTTACCATACTGTTGCACAATTTTATATATTATTTATAACTTCAAAAATATCGGACTACAATTTAATTCAATTTTTATTAAGGTTGCAATGAACTTAAATTATATTTGCATATACTTCACACCCACGTATTTATGGGTTCGTTTTATCATATTAATTAAATATCAGATATCAGTTAGGATAACAAAATAAGATAATAATAAATCAAGAATTAGTCTCAGAATTATCCCACATATTTCTTAATGTATTATATAATTGATTCAGTTAATTTGTTTATGTATAACTGTATGTGAATATTTAAAAAAATAGTATTTTTATTAATCTATTTGGCATTAATAAATTTGTTTAAAATTTTTAAATTTGTTAGCGTCAAGAAACATGTTACAAAAAAAAAAAACAAAAAAACAAAGAACAAAAATTCAAAATTATAATATTGTGTACGAATAAAGATATGAAATATATGGCAACCATACCTACAAACTTAAATTTAATTTTGATTAGTGTAAATAAATTCAAATAATTAAACAATTTCAAAACTTAGTATTTAAAAACAGGGACCGTAACTCTTATGACTTTTATAAAAAAAAAATCAAAAAATATGAGTTATTTTTAATTTTTATATATTTAGATCAAAAATAATTTTTTTGATTTTTTTTATATCAAAAATTAAGAGTTATTTTTGATTTTTATTTTTTTTATCAATAATAAAAATCAATTCAAAATTTTTATTTATTTATTTATGCCGTATGTATTACAATATGCTGCATCATTCCAATTTTTATGTATGAATATGTGCGACTTATCCATTACCAAACGTCCAATAAACTTTTACGTAGATATTGTATATTCACGGTAGCAATGCTTTAATTAAAACAGTATTCAGAAGAAACAAATTTAGGCGTAGTGATAAAGAAGAAACTGACAATTAAAATATAGAAAATTATGAAAATATCATGGATAATGTATCAGCTATAAAACGTGAATAGAGCGAAATAAAAAAAATTCTAAAATTCTTAGCTTACGTAAAACTTAAAAAATAATGATTACTACTGCGAGAGGCTTATAAGTTTTGGCTGCCATTCAAGTAAGTGTTAAGAGGTTTTTTCAGGTGTTCAATTTTACCATCACAATCGACTCTAAATGTTCCTCAGATCAATTATACCTCAAATCTCCCAATATCAATTCTGAGTGCCGAAAATGACATTTCTACACTGACTTGAGTGGCAGGTACAGAATGAACAATTAAAGGTAATCTTCGTAGCCATAGATACGCAACTTTTTTGCTCGCCCAATATTCCAATAAATTAACAGAAGTATCCAAACATTTTTCTATATAATTATCTATTTCAAAATACGCTTTTCGGAGGCTGTCATTTATTGACGTAGGAATGTCATCTTCATTCGAAGGCGAATAATTCATCTCCATTGACTTTAAACCATCAGCTAATAAAGATCGAGAGCTTGCAACGGAGCTTTCATCTATTAGAAATAAGTCTTCTGCAACAGTTGGTGTCCAGCAGGAAAATCGCTGAGTTTCAGTGTTTTGCTTAAATACAATACAAATAAAAAAATATTAAAAAAATAACAAACAAAAAATTAAAAATAGATTATAAAAATGTTACAAATTATTTTAAATTTATTGTTTACCAGCTGCAGCACCATTTTTTTTAAATGATTTTTGGCCGAATTTATTTTCTTATTTGAGAACACACGCTTAAATCTGGGGTCTAAAAATAGGGCTGCATACACAGTGTCACATTTAAGCAACTTTGTTTGCTTTTTTTCGATGTGATCCAGAAGTTGTCTGGTCATCTCAGTATTGAAGTCTTTTAGAGTAAAAATAAGCTCTGGCCAATTTTTATAAAAATCTTCGAACAATAAATTAGTTTTTTGTAGTTTCAGTGTCAGAGTATTTACTGGTTGTAGAGCCTGCATATTTTTTCTAGTTCCACCCACTCATGTCTTTGGGGTTGCTTGGATAATGGCAAATTTTCACAGCAAAATTCTTTTGAGTGTAGAAGTCGCTTCAACATATTATAAGTGGAGCTCCAACGTGTTGGTACGTCTAATATTGGTTTGAGGGTTTGGCTACTTTTTGTACTATGTCTGGAATAGAATGAAAAATTTAACAAGAACACATTTTGTACATGCGAAGTTTAAGGAAATAACTTACCGATATGCAGGTGTTCTCAAATATTTTACACTATTCCGTGACTTATTCACTACATTTGTATTTAAGTTATCTAAAAAGTCTTTAACAGCCAACTGTAATAAGCAATAATTTCTTATATTATTTTTTAAGTTATCACACTGATCTTTCAAATGGTGTAAAATATTACTTGAGTTTATTTTTGGAATATGTAGACCATCAAATAACTTTTATTTTTGATAAAATAACTTTTATTTTTGATCTAAAAAAATAAAAATCAAAAATAACTTGTATTTTTGATCTAAATATATAAAAATTAAAATTTAAAAATCATACAATATTTCGCATATAGTTCACCTAAAATTCATGATGGTGTAATCAAAACTTTTCTACGATGTTCCTTTATGTATGATTTTTTTTATTAAAAATTGTAAAATAACTCTTATTTCCGGGCCCTGCTTAAAAATTTTAAAATGTTAGATAAATAACACCGGTCAACACGATTTTTGGGTCTGACATCTACATGTTAAATTTTAGTTTCTCCTATGACAAAAATAAGGAAAAAAATTTTTTTCCGGTTAAAGTTTACTTTCGTAGAAATTTAAGATATTTTTCGATTTTTTTGCTTACCTTCTAAAGTACTTTTACAATTAACGCAGGCGAAGTGAGGTACCCAATTTTCATTTCGATTACTGACTTTTAGGTTAAAATAGGCTTCATAGCAAAGTTTCAAATTTGTTAATAAAGCAAATTTTTTACTTCTAACTTTAATGAATTCACCGCAAATAAGACGGAATAAATCAACATTATTTTTACACTGACTTGATGCCATTTTTTAACTGAGTAATACACCAATATTGTTGTTACAGCTATAATAAACAGGTTAACATTCACCACTGTGCCTCTTACAAATAATAATACTGTTTACTTTCGGGATAATCAAAGTGCTGGCATCTTCGATTTATGAAATAATTTAAAATATACTTATCGATGTAGATCAGCCCAAAGCAAACCTTAAGAACTAAAGATTATTATTTAAGTGGTTTTTAATGTCTATAATCAGAATTCAAGCATGGGAACAGAAACCCAAAAAAAAATATTTTTTTTGTTGACCGGTGTAATTTCCAAAAGCATGCCAGACATGGTTGCCACATATAATAATATGTTGGATATTGATAATAAGAACTAAATAGATTTCTTGCTTTTAAGGGAAGTTTTCACTTGGCAATTCGATTTGGTTGCTATATGGTTTTATTATGTATTAGTATAAGTTTCTTATATAAAATATGTTCGACAATAAATATAAGAAAAAAAATATTTTATTATAAAAATATAAATTGTTCAGTTGGCAAGCCTTTTTTTTTTTTTAAAAAGGCATAAAATTATCCTCACACATAACAATATTTTTGAATAAAACAATAAATATAAAGTATGTGATAATTAGAATACTGAATATTAAAATTGCGGTTGACAACACTCTTGTTTGGTTTACATCGGTTTAATAACATTTTAGTAATTCACGTATAAAATGTCTAAGCAATAACAAAATATCCAACTATAATGAATGTCAAAACATTTGCACTTTATTCTTAGAAAAACTCATATGCAACCCTGTTTTGCTACCAATCAACGCGTGCGTGATATAATATTGTACCAGCTGATGGAGTAAAGAGCGTTTATTCAATATTTTTTCAAAATCTATCTTATCTTTACTATTTTTTTATAAGCTGTCTCTAAATTTACCGGGTTTTCCAATAGGGAAGTGTCGTTTCGTTCATTTTTAATGTGTCATGATATGTAAAATTTTTCTATGAATTCAGTAATACTTACAATTTCAACATGGAAGATATGTAGATGTAAGAACTACGTTTATCAAAATAATCGTTATCCAATTGCAACTTTTTCGTGCACCAGTGTCCGCTATTCGTCGAATTGTTGTAAATTTCAAGCTTACATTTTCTTAACATAATGTTCAAATACCTATAAGACAAATATCCGGTCGAAGTAATGAAAATAGTGCTGCCATTGAGGCAAGTGTTTCTGAACTCTCTAATTTGTCGATTCCAAGACGTTCTCCAAAATTGGTACTCATTTCAAACCACAAAATGGATTTTGAGGCTTGCTTCCGTAAAAAATTGTTCTCACTCAAAAACTGAAGCCATTGAACCACTGCAAACGTCGTGAATTTGTTGATTTTGCCTCAGAATAACTTGAAAATGATAACGATTTTTTTTAAGAAATTTATTTTCTCCGTTGAGGCTTCCTTTCATCTGAAGGAAGTGTTGATAAACTAAACTCTTGATGATGACGTGAATCTAATCCATAAATTATGTATGAGCAACCATTACTTTCAGCTAAATTCAGAGTTTGGTGTGGTTTTTTGGTTTGGAGGAATCATCAATCCTTATTTCTTTCGAAAAGAAGCTGGTGATTTCGTTACTGTCAATGGAAGCGGTATAGATCGATGATAACCAACTTTTTATGGTTGCAGCTGCAAGAAGTTGATCTTGACAACATATTTTTCCAAAAAGACGTGACTACGTGCCACACAACAATTGTGACATTGAATGGTCTCCAAGACGTTTTGATTTAACACCATTATACTACTTCTTGTAACATTATTTTAATTGGTCCTTAGCAATAAACCAGACTCTCTTTAAGCCTTAAAAGACAATACTGAATGTGCTATTGATGACATACGACTTGATTTAGTGGAAATATGTACTCGAAAATTGTGTTCATCGAATTCGTTCTTGCAAAGAGAAGTCGTAAAGGTCCTTTAAATGATATTACTTTCGAAACTTAATTGTATGGATTGTACTTCACATCAAACAAAAAACATTGGAATTTTATTAACAATTAGTGTGCTCTTTTTAAGAAGTCATATCACTCTGATATAAATACTTTTTTTAATACACTCATTGTCTGCTTTCTCCCAAAGCAATTTGATGGTAATCTCTTCATATTGGCAATTTCCTCTGAAAGTAATTTTCATTGTTACTCACAAACACCTTTCAAAAAGAATGAATTTGCTGCAAATTTCTAATAAGTGCCACATTGATTTCTGCTACAATTTTATTGGCGTGAGTGTGTATTGTCTTCAATATTGCCACTTAGCACAATCGAATGTCAATTTCGTGCTGCGATTTGCAAGCACTTTCGATAAGACTGACTTCAGGATATTAAGGCAAATTGTTTTCAACAAAAACATACAATCATACATGCATGATGTATATACAAGTACGTTATATATTATAAAAGCATATTCTTTGTTTCTGGAACACACACAAATATATGCAAATATGTAAATTCATCTGGTCACATACAGACATAGATACACATACGACAGCTGCTGTGTTATGCAAGGTGCGTTCCAAAGTAAACAGGACTTAAAAAAAAAAGAACAAATGATTTTTTCGGCAAAATCAATTTATTTTATTCAAAATTGTCTTCTTCTGCTTCCATACAGCTTTTTGCACGGTCCAAAAGCATGTCGAACGAGGGTTTTAGCTCATTGGCCGGTATCTAGCGGTCATGCCGGTGCAAGCCTATTGAATGGATTCTACGTCTGAGTAACGCTTTTCTTTCATGAGCAAATGCATTTTTCCGAAAAGGAAGAAGTCGCAAGTTGATATATCTGGGGAATACGAGAAGTGGTTAATGGTTAAAATGTGATTTTTGGTCAAATAATCGGTCACAAGCTTCAATCGAATGTTGGATTCAGAGCAATTTTTGGTAGAACACCGTGCACAAACCTTTCGTAAGCTCAAATGTTCGGTCGAAATGTTATAAGTCGATGTTTTGTGGGTCAAGATCAAGATCAGATTTCATGGATTTCAATGATGATTTCTTCTGATTTTTGATGAATTCACACACAGTTTCGATGGAATTTCCTGTGATCACGGATTTTGATTGGCTCACATGTTGACCGTCATTTATGTCCTCACGACCACTTTGAAAACGTTTAAACCACTCGTTCACCAAACTTGGTTTTCAATAAATCGATTGTGACCTTCGCTATGTTGGTCATGGCGCCGTCCTGTTGGAAGCACATATTGTCCAAGTCCATTCGGGATAGACAATCATAGCCATCAACATGTGTCATCAATTGAAAGGTTTCCGTAAGAGTTTTACCAATTTTAAAACAAAATTTTATGTGGGCTCTTTGTTCGAAGCTCATTTTCGCACCGATAACACAAACATACTGACACTTAAAACGCAATAACTTCACTTCTAATCGACGAAATGTCATGAAATTCACTCACTGGACAATCGATGAAGACAGCAGATTCTAACGCACCAGTCGTCATGTAGATGGCGCCACCAGTGGGCGCTAAATTCAAAAAGTCCTGTTTACTTTGGAAAGCACTGTATACACACATAGTTATTATACAACTTGAGTTCACGAGTTGTTGTCAGACATTGTTTTAACATAAAAAAGTTGTGCTTTTGTTGCTGCATTCCTGTTGCACTCGTTGCATTCTATACTTTAGGTGACGTCACAAGTGGCATTAAAAAGCATTTTAAGACTGACAGCAAAACTTTTTTAGCATTATTTTGCAGAAACTTTTATGAATGTCAGAGTAAAAAGAGGAGAAAAAGCAAAAAATGGAACTGATTGCGGACTGATTTATGTGACTTTAAAGAGGTTGTGAGGTATATAGCTTAAAGAGAGTATACCTTTGGCTAAAGATGTTGCGAATTACCAGGTTGTTCAATAAGTTGTGTTGTTCAATGAGAGAGTGCGTTGCTACTAGCCCATTTTTATTTTTTATTTTGTTTTTTTGTTTTGGTGGTACACTCTTCACATGTCCACCTGCAATTAGAACAGCAGAAACATGGGTTGCTGAATTTAAACGCGGTCTTACTAGCCTTGAAGACGATCCACGTGAAGGACGGGCAAAAAGCGCATCAACACCAGAAATCGTAGGTAAAATACAGGATATGGTTTTGGAAGATCGTCGATTGACTGAGAAAGATTTAGAAGGGCTCTACATATCTCATTAGGCAGTGTGGGCCATATTTTAAGCGAAATTTTTGGTTTTAGAAAGCTGTGTGCACAATGAATGCCGCATTCGCTAACAATGGAACAAAAACATATACGAATGCGACTTCCTCAGCAAGAGTTGGAGCATTTTAAAAAGGATAGAGCGCATTTTGTCGATTCATCACAATGGATAAGAATGGAGTCTTTCACCATGATCCTGAATAAAAACAAGAGGCTAAAGAGTTTTAAGAATTTGGTTGTTCGGCTTCGACCAAAAAGGTTATGGTATCAGATGCTTGCGATGCGAGAGAAATTTTGTTTGTGAATTACTTGCAAACCGGTAAAATAATAATTTCTGAGTATTCTTGCAACCTTTTAAACCAGTTAAAGGAAAACATTCGTGAAAAAGACTCAGTTTGCAGAAGAAAAAATCTTTTTTCATCATATTTTTTGTTTATTTAGGAAAAAATGTTTTTTTTTCGGTGGTTAAATAATGTACTTAAATTATACCAACCCTTATAGGAGGCGTGACAATTAAGTAATGAGACTGTTTCCACAAAAACCGTATATTTGAAAATTATTCTACAACTTTGCCATCCCCTTCAAAGTAGTCCCCTTGGGCAGATATACAGCGATTCACGTGCATTTTCCATGCTTCGTAATATTTCTGGAACGCTTCAACTGGGATGTCCGCGAGTACCCTCGCCAGGGCCGCCTGGATGTTCGTGATCAACTCAAAATGGGTTCCTTTGACCACCGATTTGGTTTTAGGAAACAGAAAAAGTCACAGGGTGACATGTCGGGCGAATAAGGCGGCTGTTGCAACACGGTGATCCCTTTAGAGGTCAAATACTTGGACACGTTGAGGGCGGTGTGGCATGGCGTGTTGTCGTGATAAAGGATTTAGTTACGGTCGATGTCTGGGCGCACCCTGTTCACTCGTTTTCGCTATATTTCGAGTACTTGGCAATAGTAGACTTGATTCGCAGTTTTCTCCGGTGCCGGTGTAAGATTTTTTCGGGAGGGGGGCGCACGAGGACAACCATTGTGAGCTTTGGCACGACTAAGAGCACTATCACCATACACTCTTACAATTTTAGCGTACGTTTCCGAAGCTGTTTCGCCCAATCTGGCGAAAAATTGTATCGCGACGCGTTGCTTTTTATTTTGTTTTTCCATTTTCGTGACGAGCACTACAAACACACGTTTACTCAACTTGACGCAGCAGGCGAACTAAACAAGCTAGAGCGATGGTACATACGTCAGTGGAGAGGGGAGAGATGCCGGAAAAAGAGTGAGGGAATTTCAAGGTCACAGGTTTACCACAAACGCGGCAATAAAATCAGTCTCATTACTTAATTGTCAAACCTCGTATTTAGTTTTTTAGTGAAATCATTATATTACGCAAGTACAATAGATATTTTGTTTTTTGTTTTATAACGAAAGTTTCTCCATTGGACTTTCCAATAGCTTGTTTAAACATACTCCTTACTAAGGACTTGAGCTGAGATTGAGAACAATCAGCGCTAAGCCTTTCATATAAATAGAGAAAACTCTGAACTTGTTGTATTAATATTTGACATTGGTCAGGTGTGCTCGAGAATATATTTTCAAGCAATTTTATAAATGAATAACTCAAACACTGAACGACATTTTCGTCATAATGTTTGTTACAATAATGAAAATCATTACATATAGTATACGGAAGCCGGAATAATTCGCCGACCCATTTTACATATTTTTTCGGCGTTAAAATAAAGTACAGTTAATATTATACGTTGGCAATTTTGATAATATATCTTAGTTATTGACCATTAAAGAGCCGTTAAAAAGCCAACTTGAAGTTTGAAAATTGTGTGTCACATATATGTGATACGAGTATAAGGCTCATATTGACCAGATTTTTATCTTATTTTGACAATATCACACATCTCTGTTTAATTAAGGTTCTTCACATACCATCACCAAGACGCAAATGTGATCAAAAAGTGAGTTGAATTTGTTTAAGAAACGCAAATTATTTATTCATTCTGCTAAATGAATTTCGTCCCATTCAAGGTAATCCCCGGCCAATAAAACGCACTTTTGTCAAACCTTTTTGCAGTTCTCGAAACAGTATAGTATTTTGTCGGTATATCCTTTAGCACCTTGTTCGATTCAGTCTTTATCTCCTCAACGTGCCAAAAAGGCATTCATACTCGTATTCATTTTTTTGAGTTTGCTGAATAGGCAGAAGTCGCACGGAGCCAAATCAGGTAAGTTTTTAGCATGAAAGTCGCGAAGAGCCAATGAGAACCAGCGAGGATTTATAAGCATTAAATCTTTGATTTTCGCATGAAAGAACGTGGCCCTGTTGTTGTCGTTGTAGCGTTAGAATACCTCCCTCTAGTAATTTGAAGGAACGCTCCCGATATGACAGCCTTTAGCCAAATAAAAATTCGCGTCCATTACGGTTTCGTAGACCCGACCGTCATGGAAACGTGGCATTGGTAAAGGTTTATGGTCGCCAAGTGCGAGCTTCGTCTTAACATGTTCTCGACCCACTTTGAACACGTATTGACCCGATTCAAACCGTTTTTGACATAAGAGTATATTATTATCAATAAACCATAGTAGTCTTGAGCTCACTAACCGCCCGTTAAATGCTGCTTAAAGAATGTCATCGATCAATGAAATCAAGTCACTTTGTAATGAACTTAGCTTGGGTGCCAACGGAATCGCTGAAAGGCATCCGGCCCCGCTATCACTTAGAAAGGTACGGGTTGGTGCTCCACTCTTCTCGTGTTGTCTGCTACCGGATTGCTGCTAAAACATCGGATAGAGAAGTACTACTTGTATTTTTCAACAAATAATTGCATATAGTAGATATATATAGATCAGCCATTGAACCTAACCAAAACGGTATGCGGCAAGATAAAAGTTGCAGCGAGAAAGTAGATCTGTAGATCCCCATCAGTAGCTTAATTAATATCATGGTTCCGTTGTGGTAATACTTATTTGTGTTTTCACTTTCGGATTATCCTAAAATCACTGAAGTTCTAGTACTACATTTTTTCTTCAGAGCACGTCTAGGAAATTGTGCGTAGTTTGAAGGAACTTGGATCATCAAAACCCACTTCGAATGATTTAAGGTAGTAGTCTGGTAACTTATGCCTATTTACATGACTTCTTTGATGGTGGTTTTTTCAAAGAAAATAAAAATATTTTGAGTGGTTTATTTACATATTGAAAATAAAAAAAAAATTATTTGCAAAAAATTTAATACTTTATTACTATTATTATTGTCACTCGAAGTTGGAACCTCTAAAAAAAAAACAAAATGCACCTGGGTGGCCCGGGTGATTTTAGCTCTTGATGTTATCTGAAATCAAATATTCTTGACTATTCTTAATCTATAGACATGTCATTCTGGTCGGTACTACTAAAGTTAAATTTCAATGACAAATAACAAAATGGCGGACTTTGAAAAAAAAAAAAAATTTAGAAAAGAAAGGATTGTACAATAAAAGGCTAGAGGTGAAAAAAATTCTCGTTAGTACCGACGAGAACTATTAGTGTGTAGGTTCAGTAGAAAAAAAGTTAGGACCCGGGCCGACATGAAAAACAATGTTTTGAGGAAAACGCGTTTAAAGTTCATTAACTTCGAGAAAGAGAACTCCGAGGCGCTTTAAGAAGCTCGTTATAACTCCCGAAATATTTCGAATTTCTGGTTAAAATTTTTACAGTATATTCTCAAGACATTGTACTTTTAAATTAAGCAAAAACAAAATTGTCGATTTTTTGAACCAGACTACTACCTTAAATGGCAAAGATAAGCTAATACTAAAGCACATAATAAAATTATCGCACGGTTTGTGGATTTTTGTCTGAAATTTTTAAGGAACTTTTCTTGAAAAAAGCTTTCATTTCGAGTGCACTTCCGTTTGTTGTACTGACGTGTCTAGAAAATTTCTTTTACTGGTGAGAGGACGAAGAACTAAAGCGAGATAAGGGAGAGAGAAATGACTAGATGTGAAAATGCTTTTTATAGGAACTTAGTGATATCAACGATATCGTTTATATCGAGAGCACACGCACATACCTACAAGCATATACCATATGTGTGAAATTATTTGCGCCATTAAGATTGCATATCGGACTTGTCCATCTGTTGACTCCGCAATTGAAAGAGTTTTCCGCCAACGACGACTTTGCTGCCGTCAGCAGCAGACCTTAGCGATAGCACAACAACAACAACAACACAAAAAGGTTTGCAATACCATTTGTATGAGAACTTAATTCGAATCTTCTGTTAAACTTTATCAGCGATAAAAATCGCAAACGCAATTGAACGCGAGCTTATGAGGGCAGACTAGTTAAATGCCTGCAGACGGACACATACACTTGCTTGGTGTGTTCCGTAAATACACTTAATCGCTTGCTGTTGCCGCAAGCAGTTTTTTTCGGACACCGTTATCGTTTCTTCGCTGGGGCTGAAATTGAGTTGTGCGCCGGAACCGGAAGTGATTGACCCGCATGCACTCCAGGGGAGTTTGGCAAACAGCAAGAATGTAGCAAAAGAAATACTTTGTGGCTCGGTGCTCAGCTTGTAGCGGAAGCGTGCGCTAGACACGCATGCTGCTCATATTTTCTATTAATACCAGCTTGTTGTTGTTGTTGCTGATTTTATTGATTATGCTATTCGATTTCCTCCAATATCTTCCTTATTTAGTTCTTCTTGCTTTCGCTTCATTTTATTATTTACCGTTCAAATGTCTCCACAGCAATCGCCAGCACGTTGACTTGACTCACTTGATGGTACTTGCGGTATCCCTAAGCCTCGTGGCTACATATATGTGTTTCCTATTTAGAGGCAACCATTTACAGTCAAGACTTCGTTGGCCTCAACCACAGCGGCGTCTCCTCAGCTTAACTCATTTTCCACTCGGTTTTCTTCTTCTTCCTCACACGCTGCTACTAAGCAGCACTGTGTGCGTGCTACTCACATGTGTGTGTGTGTGCGTTTGTTTTTCTGGGCGAGCAACTGACCCAATTCCGCATTTAATTAAATTTCGCTATTTATATCCGGGCGTAATGGGCGAACACTGAGGTACTATAATTTTATTATTGAGATATATATATATATATATATATATATATATATATATATATATATATATATATATAAAGAATAAAGTCTTGAAACAATACCGAGATCTGCCTTTCTGCCTTTCTCTCTCTTAATCTTAACTTTCACCGCAGGGACTGTATAAAAAGATAATACATTTATTCTAGAAATTTTGAAATTACTCTTTGCAAGACAAGCTTGGGTTTATACTTCGAAAATTTTTAAACATTGAAAAAGTTTCTGCCAAAAACAATTTACACTCTTGGAAAATGAAAGCAACCTGCGTTAGTCATAAAATCAAGACCGCCATAAGCTATATAAGCTCTTCTACGGACTTATAAAATTTACAATAGTAGTAGTAGCTATCATTCTTGAAAAATATTAAAATCCTTAATAACACAGACTCCGAACTCCGACCGCTAAAGGTTCTAAATTTTGAAAGTTTTTTGTCATTGAAAGCTGCCGAAAGCTTCTTTTTTATTTTAGAAAAATATTTCTTAAGATTTCGATCCAATAGAAACGCAAAATTTCTATACACTACTGTGCCCAAAAGATAAGGTGACATTGTATTTATTTTGAAAATTCTTTATTTATTCTTCCAAATCAATTTCATCTCCTTCAAAGTTATCCCCTCCCGATGCAATGCACTTATGCCAACGGATTTTCCAATCTTCGAAACACTGGTTGTAGTCACTTTCCGGGATGGCCTTCAGTTCCGTCTTCGCTGCGCCTTGAATCTCCTCTATCGTATAAAAACGGTGTCCCCGGAGCGGTCTTTTGAGCTTGGTGAACAGCCAGAAGTTGCACGATTCCAGATCAGGTGAATAAGGTGGTTGCGGAACGATATGGGTTGAGTTTTTGGCGAAATGATCACGAATTACGAGGGCAGTATGGGATGGTGCATTATCGTGGTGTAAAAACCAAGAATTGTCTTTCCACAATTCCGGCATTTTTAGACGGATAGCGTTACACAAATGACGCATAACATTCAAATAATTTTTGAAAATCCTAACTGTATATAACCTCTTAAGTTATGCATGAGAAAATCATCTGGCGATACGAAAATGAAAATAATATGTAGATTAGAAGAGCGAGAACATGTTGACAACGGTAACCATTTTTTTGTACCAACAATGATTAGTCATTATATTAACAGTTATAATTCTATTAAGATATTTCATATTCGGCAAAAAATCAAAAACTTTAGTTACGTTAAGTGCGATTTAGAAGAACATATACTGTTTCTACAAATCTATATATCCATTATTGAATCATAGTTCGTATAGCAGATAATTTTTTGGAAGTATGATTGACAATGAGGCAATATTTTTTTGGGAGCTTTCGGTAGTTTTTGACAACTGTTACTTGATTTACAATTGGTTTGTCATTTCATAACGAATAGACCGTGCAAATCACTGAATTTATCACCAAATTAATGGTTCGGTTGGTGCAATGCATTGTGCTTTCCGCCCAGTATTCGGTCGACATAGAGTATAGCCGATAATTAGACCAATCAACGATCGGTTTCGCTCCATGTTTTCTATGTATAGTAGACAATGAGCATCCTCAGCGAGTATCGAACAATACCCGCAACGGCTCATCCGCCATCGCATGATAGTGAAGGTGTGTCCTTCCACTTTATGGATCTGGAAATCATCCATAAAGTGGAAAGACACACCTTCACTATGTTGTTCTTCTAAGAAAATATTGTTAGTAAATTAAATTGAGTGATGATGAACCCTCAAATCATTGAATAATACACCGTTACATCCTCATAAAGTCACTGTTTCATGTGCTTTGTGGGCTTCTTTAAAAATGAAGAAATCAATGGGTAAGTGGGAAACACTATAGAGCTTTGGTTAGTGACTTTTGTGCCTGATTTGCAGGATATTGATGTGGATGACCAATAATTCCAACAAAACGGCTCTTCATATCATATAGCCAAGAAAACAATATTTTTATTGAAGGAAAGTTTTGGTAAGCGAATTATCTCGGGTAGTGGGCATGCGGCGTGGCGTCCAAGATTAACACCGCTGGACTGTTCTTTGTTGGGTCGCTTGCCAACCCTGAGAAATTCGAGAAGATTGACATCTTTTAAGAGAATAGTTGGCGCGTTATTATTTATTTAGTGAACTAACGCAGTTGAAGTCATTTTATGATTTCTGCTATGTAATAGGTGCGCAAGGTTGTTACTGTATTTTGCCGATTTTTAAATTATAGCTAGTAGTGATCGACAAGCCAAATAAGTATTGTATTCCTTTTCTTATTTATTGACGTACTCGTATCCGCAGCTTACGCTGTTACAGCCGAGTTTACAACAGCCAGTCGTTTTTCCTTTTTGTTGTTTGGTGCCAATTGGTTCAGGTCCTTTCTCCACCCTGGCCTCTGCTAGCCCCAGTGGGTACTGTATCGAATACTCTCAGAGTTTGTTTTTACTAATTCAGACGACAAGACCTAGCCAGTGTAGCCGCTGTCTCTTAATTCGCTAAACTATGACAATGTCGTCGTATATCTCGTACAACTCACTGCTCTATTGACTGCGATATTTGTCGTTGCCAATGCGCAAGGGACTATAAATCTTCCGCAAAACCTTTCTCTCGAAAACTCATAACGTCGACTCGATGTTATCAACGTCTATGCTTATCCACCATATAGCAGGACAGAGGTAGGAGTGCAGCCCTGACAGGCTCAATTAGCACTTGATATGCCATTTTGATACACTAATTCGTAGAACCTCCTGTGTCTGCTATTACGTTTCAGCTTCTCTCTCAAACCATTTTGAGGTTTCGATGAAACTACTCATGTCTGATATGCTTTTGGTGGAAATCCATTCAAGGTTTGGTGCTTGATGGATTCCAAGTGTTTTGTGTCGGATCTGTGCTAGAGCTGGGTATTCGCAGAGAAAGTGTAAGATTGCTTCCTTGTTCCCTGCTACTCCTCAGCCACGGCAGATGTCGTTGTAGGGCATATCCATTTTGGACGCATGTTCCCCAGGGCCAGTGCCCTGTTGTGGTAGCTGTTACTCTGTAAAGGCTTTTTCTTGACCTATTTAATAAGCCGTTGGTTATTTTCCTGTCATATATTGGCCATAATTGTTTAGTTATGACGCATTTTGTAATGTTTTTCCACTTGTTGTTTGCAATTTGTTGAAATTGTCTATTGATCTCTCCTTTGGTCGATTCTAGCGGGCTTGGTATTAGCTCTGCCTCGGATTCATTGAGGAAAGCTCCTGCCTTTGCCAACTCGTTTGCTTTTTCGTTACCGAAAATGTTCCTGTGGCTGGGAACCCAGATCAAGTTTAGTTGGAGCTTGTCTTTTATTGAGCTTGCTGCTCTCTTACAGTTGTGAACTATACTGGAATTTTCCAGGGGTGAAGACAAGCCCAGGAGCGCCGCCTGGCTATCCGTAAATATAGTTGTATATTCCCGTGGTTTTCTAATAGTATTTCGCAGGCTTTTTCTATGCCTAGTACTTCTGCTTGGTAGATGCTAGCCGAGTTCGGTAGACGTATAGAGAGCGATATGCTTAGATCAGCAGAGAATAGCCCCGTGCCTACTCTCGCAGTCCATTTTGGACACGTCGTGCAGACTGAGATGGTATCCTCCTCTCCTATTGAACCTCTTCTCCATTCTCGTCTAGATGGTATCCTCACCTGGAAGTGCCTATTTAAGTCCAGCTTTGGGAGAATGTAGTCTGATTTATTAATAGTGAGCTTGTTTAGGATTACACTATGTCTGTAGTTCTGCTGATTCCAATCTCTCAATTCTTTTATTCTTATCGCCGCAATAGCTGCTGCTTTGTGAATAAAAATATCCATTGGTAGTTGATGCACGATCACATTGAGCGCATCAGTCGGACATGACCTGATTGCACCAGTAACACCCGCACATGCTGCTCTTTGTATTCCATTTAATTTTTTAGTGTTGTATTGTTTGTTTAGCGCTGGCCACCATACCAGAGCCCCATATGTAAGTATAGGTCTTATGACAGCCGTATATTCGTACATTCATATGATTTTACTTGGTTTGAGACCCCAATTCCTGTTGACGATTCTCTTACAAGTACAGTAGGTCATGTATGCTTTGTTTATTCTATTTTCTATATTTTTTATTTATTCTATTTTCTATCCAGTACAGTTTGGTGTCAATCTCCATCCTCCAAGTATTTTGCTGTGGGGGATAGAGTGAGTGTTGTACCGTTTAGTACCGGAATTTGAAACTGAGGTATTTTGGTTCTGCTTGTGAATAGCATCAGTTCTGTTTCATTCGGGTTAACTCCCAGTCCATTGTTTTTAGCCCATAGGTTTAACCTACGCTCTTTCCATAATCTCGCTGACTGTTGAAGAACACATGCCTGATTAGGACGGAGATGACGAAATACTTATAAAATTGGCGCTTTGTTCGTTGAGAGGGGATATTAATTCCCAATTGCCGACTAAGTCCAAAGTAGCACCTGTTGGCAAGAGTTATTCTGGGTTGGATTTTTATATTGACATTGTTGCTGCTGTTAATGCTGGTTCCAAGATAGAAGAAACTATCTACGACATCGAAGCTGTGATTATCAACAGTGTTGTGGGAGCCCAGTCGCGAGTGCGACGACTGTTTGCTGACAGGAGATATTTCGTCTTGCCCTCGTTCACTACCAGTTAAATTTGCTTCTCTTATTGTTATTCACTAATATAACTTTGCAAAATATTGAATACATATATATATATATATAGTAATATGCATTTATGGCAGCCTCTCCTCCAGCTGTCCACACAAAGAATGCGCTCACCATTAACTATCCTACTTTTGCAATAACTCGGAATGACCAAAATAGCCTTGGCTTGAATTGTTGAGTTGCTTGGAGAGTTGATTGGACTGTGACTCACTACTGCTAAAGTAAATTGGAGCACACCTATTTACAAAGCGCTATATATATACAGACTTGTGTGTATATACATATATGAGATTATATATCATCTATATACACAAATATATATTTATATAAGTACTTAAAAGCTTGAAAGTTGCATGAAAATGCATAGTTGACTTGATTGTCTAATGCTGTTACCATGGTTTGTTTGCACTCATTGTTGTTGCTGCTGCTGCTGCTGCTGGTGGTAAAAAGGTTTCTTTGATAGTTAGTCGGTTGGCTTGTGCGGTCACTTGGTTCGTTAGTTTGCTGAATGACTAGTGGTGGTGCCTAAGCAGCACTTGCCAGGCGGCACCACATCAACGCCACGCCACAGCCCAGCCGCCTGTCGTCTCCCAACCTGTTGTTGTGCTGTTCATAGATGTTGTTTATTGCCTGCAGTCCGGGGCGTATACGCAACGCCTGCTCAAGTGTCACTTTCGTTCTTAATTTGTTTGGCGATGTGGCTTGGCGCCAATGTGGCTTCCAGCCCACCAACATATATATGCAATGTAATTATAAATATGTATGCATATGCAAGTATGTATATGTATATATGCATAAACTATATATAGTGTATTTGTATGTGTATGGATATATAGCGCTGTGTGCGTTTTGCGCTGAAATGAGCGCATTGGCTGGTCGATTGCCTTATCAGACAGCACACATATACATACACACGCAAGCGCAAACAATGCTTATTGCATATTTCTCGTGTGCATTTTTAGTTGTCTCTTTGAAAGTGATGACAACATTAGAATGTAGAAAAATAATATAAATCGTCCTTACCGAATCTATAATACCCTTCACAGCTGCATTTCTTATAGCATAAAAGGGTATGAAAAGATCATTATCTAGATTTTTATCGTTCAGTTTGTATGGAAGCTAGATGCTCCCCGGTTTCTGTTTACGAAAATCTTCGCGCAAACGACGCATAACACTCGAATAGTATTTCCTTTTGACGGCTTCAGCTCAGCTTTGCAGCGGTCGTTTTCTCGTCTGTTTCTGGGTCGTAAGCATAGATCCAAAACCATTCGCCAAATCATTATTGGTTGATGTTGATAGATGTCCTAGACGTTGTTCGTCGTTCTTGATCCTCTTTGAATTATTTGTACCAATCAAAATGTCACTGGCAGTCATACCAACCTAGAAAAAGAAAGATATTCGATGATGGGGTTTCGCGCGAAATTTCGAACGTTCAGTTTTTACGGATATAATGGTTAATAAAAAGGTATTTTGTTTCCCATAGCAAAAACAAAAACAGCAACAACAACAATATTCGCAATTAAGTTGGCGTCATGTTCCCATGCATTGAACTCTGAAGGTTATCCTTCGTTACTCAATGCAAAATATGCTTTTACATATAAGTATGAATATATAGTTATGCATACATATACTTACACTTATTATTTATTGCATGCGTGGTGCGTTGGTGAAATGAATTGAAATGCGCGCAATGGCAATCAGCTGTCAGCAAATTAAATATTTGTGCCAGACAATTGGATATGAGAGAAAATTCCACTTCTAATGCAAAAATCTGCGTGGATCGAGTATATGAGTACGGAAAAAACTGCATAGAGTGGGTTAGTATACCCAAGTGTGCAAACAACTGTGCTATGGTATGTATGTTAAATAAATATTTGCAGCGGCATTGATTGGTCCTTGTCGCTTAGGTGCTTAAGTATTTAAATTTGTATTAATTTGCTTAATCAAAATAATTAAAAAGTAATTAAGGGGTTATATGGGTTTTCTCTGGCTAAAAAAAGCCTTATATCAACAATTTTTTTCTTATATAAAAAATTAAAAATTTTATTAGAGTTTTACAAACATAAACCATTAACAAAGAAATTTTTGAAATAAAAAATGTTTAAGCTTTCTTGACAATTTTTTTCTTCAAATAGTTGCGATCGACAAAAAAAATTCTTTGACCAAATATTTAAGAATTATATTTCAAAGACCTGTGTAAAATTTCACGAAGATCGGTTAGAAGGTTAGGCCACTCTAGAACTTTCGGAAAATTTATTTTTTTTTTTTCAAATGTTACATTATGGTCTCATAAATATTATCCCGAAAGATTATGACAGGGAAAAAATTCTAAACGCCACATATTCGTTATCTAGTCGAAGGCCGTTCGTTCGGCAGGGAGTCCACTAAAAACTTTAAATGCGTTTATCTCAAAACTGTTTTTTTCAAGTTGGCCGGAAACATAACTCAAACAATTTACAACCGATTCACTTCAAATTTTGACAACATCTTCAGAAATACATTATCTACAGAAGTACGTAGGTTTTTTCTTTATCTAGCATAGTTTGTTTTTCATTAACAAATTTCGAACATTTTTTCAGGCCATATTGTTACTTGTCCCTTTAAAGGCCCGCCATTTTGTCAAAAATGCAAATATCGAAAAAATCCTACGTACTTTTGTAGCCAGTGCTATTTACAAGCGGAAAAAGTTCAACAACTAATTAAAACAAAAAAATTACAGGCGCTGTGTGTCCGGCAGTGGTTCCCGAAAAATGGAAATATCCCAGGGAGAATGCTGTGTAGCCGCCATTTTTCAATTAATTTTTCTTCAAAAATAGTTATAAACAGTTAATTATATGTATAATAAATCCCTTTTGTTAAAAACCAGATTTATTTAATAGTTTTCCAGAAAAAAAAATTTCAAAAAAGGCCTATTTTGTGGCTCTCTGGAGTGGCCTAATCCCTTAAGTCTCAAAAAATCTTGCCAAACTTCAAAAACACAGTAGCCTAGCCAGCCTCGGGGGCACAAGTTCTCAAGACTCTATCTCCGAAACTATTACTCGGTTCAATATTACTTAGGATAATACTCTAGAGGTGTTGTAGAATTTAATAAAACAAAAAATATCGATTTTTTGAAACTCGTTACACACCTTAGAAACACTCAAGTTTCAATCAGCGAGCAATATTATGACAACTTATCTGCAACAGTGATAAGAAATTTCGAGGCAAAATTGAAACGTGCACTTAAGTATTACCAACATAATTTTCCCCTGAAGAGCACGCCATTTACTTTAGCCTTTCTTTGCTTCCAAAGCTTGCTTCTCGAAAATTTCACCAGTAGTTAACAACTTGGTAATGCAAAGGTCCAAAGTCTTCAATAAGATAAATAAAGTTTGATATATCAATAATAGTTCTGCAACAACCTTAATGCAACTTCCTTCAAACGGCGACTCGAGAACTAAATTCTCTAATCCACTCTACAATTTCGATGTTTATTATATGTATATACTATATATAGTACTAGCAACCCGTATCGGCATCCCACGGGGTAGACAATTATTTATTTTTGGAAATTTGGATATAAAATATTTTTTTCGCAAATATTTTTATTTGATTTCAGATTTATATTTGTATGTAAGTCTAATTATGTTCAATTTCTTTGATGGTTTAAGTGGCGGGCACTTTTGAAAAATTAAAAAATAAAAAAAATAATAATCAAAAAATTAAAATAACAGTAATAAATAATGAATTCAGTCCTTTTACAAATATTTTTGCCACTGCACGTGCTCACTTTGATTCTATCGGCTCTGTTAGCCGCCAAGTCGAACATTATACAGAATTCAATTTGCACCTTCTCTATACTTTACATTCCCTGGCCCGGCGCGCTTTTCAGAATGCATCGCAAACAACGGCCACGGCGCAAAGACGGTTTTGTTTACTTTTTGAATTTTTTAATTCGTAATATCTTTTGAATGGAAAGTCCAATACAAAAACTATTTTATAGGTAGTAAAATGGTCTTGACCATAAAATAATTTATTTGGATAAGGATTAATATAAACACATAAATAGCATGGTTTGAATTTGGTTAGCATTTTCATTAATGTTTAAAATGAAAAAAGTTGTTATAGTGGCATAACTACAATAGTTGGACATATGCTACTGCGGAGTTTTTTGTAGACATTATGATTTTCTTCAATATTGTTGTACATTATTTTGTTCTATCTTTAATAGTTTCGGGAGCGTATTCGACGAAAGACATTTTAAGACTCTTTTTCTACTCCTTCGGTTACATTGTTCAAATTTTACCAAGGATCCCTAATTTTTTTCAAAATGAAATGTAGCCTATGTCAAATTGGAAGAATGTAGCATTCTATTGGTGAAAGAATTTTTTAAATCAGCCCAGTACTTTTTGAGTCTATTCATTACAAACATACAAACATACAAAAATAGGTACAAGTCTTTCTTCTTTATAATATTAGCATAGATAATTCTCAACGGAGTAGAGGATAGTTGAGTGCGTCACTGCTATTTAGTAAGTAAATGGTTCGAGTATTGGCTGCCGAAAGTCTAAAACAGGGATCTTCTTTTGTTTGAATAACGGTCCAGAAGAGTAGGAAAGGGACAAAAAGTCTTAGTTATTGATTTGAAAAACAGAATCCAAAAAATTCTTAGAAAGATTAAAACTAGTAAACCAGTGAGTACTAATTTACCACAGACTCAAACCAAGAAGTGAAGAAGTGGAGTTAGGCAGTTAGCTAAACATCTAAAGGTGCTTTTGAGAACTTATAAATGTAAAAATATTCTTAGTAATAAACAGGGGGGGCCGTCTAGAACTATTAAATTTAAAGATAAACCATAGATGTTTTAGCAGAATATTCCACTAACAGGGTGATACATTTCGAGGTTCCCTAATTTAAAGAAAAAACACAAAAACTTCAAATTTAGTGCAGAATGTTTAATATCATTCGACAGAATATTCCTTGCCTAATTTTTGAAGATTATCTCTTTCAAATGTTAGCAACCGGCCCAAAACGTGAAATTATCTGCTCACTGAAGTGTTCTCTCAATAAATCCATTGATTGATGTGATATGTGAGAAGTGGCGACGTCTCGTTGAAACCACATAACGCCGAGATCACTATTTTCAATTTCAGGCATCAAATAGTCGGTTATTATTGTGTGATAACGGTCGCCATTGGTTGACGGTTACGTTCTCACGGGCATCATTTTTAAAGAAAGAAGGATAAATTATTCCACCGGTCCACAAACCACTCCAAATCGTTGTTTTTTCTGAATAGAATAGGAGCTCTTGAATATTTTAAGTTCACTCTTCGTTCCAATTTTGCTTGTTTACATACCCATTGAGCCATAGTACTTTATTGCTGAAAAAATTTCGCTCGGAAACGTCGAGTCTTCTTGGAACTTTTCAAGAGCCCATAGGCCAAAACAATGTTGCTTGGGAAGGTCAAGCGGCTTCAGTTCTTGCACAAGTTGTATTTTGTACGCTTTCAATTGAGGATCTCGACGTAAAATGCGCCAAGTCGTTCTATACGTCAGCTCTAGTTGATGCGAATGGCTCCGAATTGACTCTCGACGGTCTGACTTCGTGTACACTCTCAGCTTCGTGTGTGCTGAACATGCTTTATTCGGTTGTATACTCGTATAATCCAAGAATGAATGCTGGGTCTCAAGCTGGCTGATGGTGTTGCGAATAGTACGCTGAGTAGGCCGATTATGTTGACCATAAGTTGAGCGAAGTGTGCAAAACACATTCTTCACAGAAAGTAAATTTTCGTAATAAAGTTGAAGAATTTATAAACATTGTTCATCTTTCCATGATGTAATGCCAAAGCAACATGACAACTTCCCACCACACCATAAAAAGATCTACTTGGATCACTCGTTGTACTCCTCAACCGTCTAGATATTATTAAGGTAGTAGTCTGGTAAGTTATGTGGATTTTAATGACTTCTATGGAGGGTGGTTTTTTTGTAGGAAAATATATATGAATTATATTCAATATTTAGATTGTTTTTATTTACATATTGAAAATAAAAAAAAATTATTTGAAAAAATTTAATACTTTATTACTATTATTATTGTCACTCAAACTTGGAACCTCAAAAAAAAAAGCACGTGAGTGGCCCGGGTGATTTTGGCTTTTGACGTTATCTGAAATCAAATATTCTTGATTATTCTTAATCTACAGACATGACATTCTGGTCGGAACTACTGAAGTTAAATTTCAAGGGTAAATAACAAAATGGCGGACTGTGAAAAAAATAGTCCTTTTATTTCAACAAAGAAAGGATTGTAAAATAAAAAGTTAGGGGTGAAATAATCTCGTTAGTTCCGACGAGAAGTATAAGTGTGTAGAATAGCCTGCTAAAATTTAAAAACAATCGGTTCAGTTGAAAAAAAGTTAGGACCCGAACAGAAAAGCAATTTTTTGAGAAAAACGCGTTTAAAGTTCAACAACTGCGAGCGAGAAGACTCCGAAGCGCTTTAGGAAGCTCGTTATAACACCCGAAATATTTCGAATTTCTGTCTGAAATTTTCACAGTATATTCTCAAGACATTGCACTTTTAAATTAGAAAAAAAAAAATGTTTCGAGTTTTTGAACCCAAGTTTTAATTATTAAGTATAACAAGTTGCCGCGAATACTCTGTTGTATATTCATTTCTAGCTAAGGCATTCAGTTTTTTCTGAATTGTGAATAAACTTTTCAATTTTTTTTTAATTCCATTCGGAAGTTTGATTTTTTAAAAAGAAAAAGCATATAGTTTAGTATGTTTAAGAAGTTTAAGTCAAATAGATAGGTATTTTGCTTTGCAGCAAAAATCGGGACTTGCACTTGATCTCTGTGCTGTCACTCGTTGTGTTTCGGAGAGAGAGAGAGGCATTGCGCTTGAATATTTAGTTATTCGAAATTTCATTGATTTATTTGAAATTTCTTGAATTTTTTTTAAGAAAATTATTTTTTTTCCACTTTTATAACTGATATTGATTTGAAGTTAATAAATATATCGGTTATGTTTGCGGTGAAATGCGGAATACAATTGCTATCAGTTGTGGGTTAAGAGACCGTTGGTGATGCTAAATTTCATTAGGTGTAACAAGTTGGTTTACTTGTATTATATTAAAACATATGTAGGTATATTAATAGGTTCGTATTTATTTGTGTACAAAGTAAATAAGAAATTTATTTCGAGACTTTTTGGCTTATCACTTTAGGTACCAATGCTGGTACTTTAAATTTGAACTCGATTCTATATTTAGATATTTAAAGAAAATATTTGTATTTACTCGTATGTCTATTTATAAGTTGCTTAGCTATCATTAATTTTAATTTGCAAGTTCTTGATTTCATTTGGATTGAATATTCATTTAGTGACATTCTATCAAGTGAGTAAGATAATTGTGAAAAACAAAAGGAATCTTGGTGAGTGATGAATCGAACAAACAAAACCCTCTCATAATCAAAGTGAGATTAAGGAAGAAAAAACTTTGATTGTACGAAAATTAGAATACAATTCACAAATGAATAAGTTTCCAACCAAGCATTTGATTTTGAACGCTCAGTTTGTAAAGAATGGGAGGAAGATTTCAGAGTGATAACTCAAAAACTTAGGTACTAGTACGGCTACTCGTCAGTATATATGTATATACTGCTATGAGCGAAAAAAGTAAATCTTTTTCTATAATTTTATCATTTTTAATTAATTTTTGAAAATCTATGTTATACCCATCACAGTAATTCCCTTTGGAATTTCCTGTACACTTTTCCAATACACTTGTGCCAACGTTTCTTCGAATCCTCGAAACAGTTGTTAAAGTCAATGCGAGTAACGATTCATGTTTAGTGTCTTAAATTTACCCAGAACGGTTTCCCCGGAGCGGTTGTTTGAGTTTGCTAGCCAGAAGTCACGCCAAGCTAAATCATGCATGGTTGCGGCTCGATATTGGTTGAAAAGTTGTCGAAAAACTAACTAATATTAAATTCAGTATGCGACGATGCAGAAACCAGGAGTAGTCGTCGCATAATTCCGGCCTCGTTTTACGAATAGCTCTACACCAATGACGCGTAACACTTAAATAGTATTCCTTGTTGATAGTTTGGCCGATGGGAAGGAATTCGGAGTGCACCACGCAATCTCAATAATCGGTGAAAACTATCAACATAACCTTGATTTGACCTGCGTTGACTTATTTTTCCGGCTTTGGCTCACCTTTGGCATTATATCCGGCCAATTGATCGTCTGCTTACAGGTCTTAAGCATAGATGTGAGACTCATCGCCAGTACATGTAAATACTTTCAAGGGGAGAGCCTGATTTAAAGGCTTCAATAAATCGGTTTTTTTGGGGAGTTTTTAGGAAGGAAAGAAATAATTGATTAGAGCGAAATTTCTAGGGTTTATAGTTATATATTTAAGCATCATTCACAAATTTTTTTGGATACGAAATCATTGATATTCCGTCTTTGGGAAGCAATTAGTACCCGATGCATTTCGCATGTGCATGGCGGGCAGGATGCAGGTCGCAATTTCTATCGGAAACAAAAAATTCAAAGAGATTCCTATTTTTTAATAATTTAATTTAATCTAGTTAAACTAAAAAATTAAAAAAAAAAGTGTAAAATTTTAGAAATTTTTTAAAAATTGAATAAAGCGGTTTTTGAGCAAAAATTTTTAAAAAAATTAAATAAAAAAATTTTTACTTCATGTTGTTTAAAAATATGTTCAAACTTGACATTTCTTAGTTTTTTTTAGTTTAACTAGAAAAAAATTTAATGCCAAAGATAATAAACTTTGCCACAATTCTATACGACGTTTAGTTTTTTTCTATACTGTGCGCCAATTAAGAAGAATCGTAAAAATAAAAACGGAGAAATCGCGCGTCAAAGTTTTCAATTTCTGCCCAATCGCTCATATATCTGCTAGCCGCTCGGTCACTATTTTCCTGCTAGCTTCGAAAATAATTTAAATTCTCGGCTAAAACTTTGAGGTTATATTCTTAGATTATTTTTTAAAAGGTTTACGCAAAAAAAAAAAAAAATCGATTTTTTGAAGTTTCTAAATCAGGCTCCCCCTTAATGGTATCCTGGCGGTCGGAATGCATTCTTTCACAGACGTTAACGCGACGCTGTGTTTCAAAAAATTGGGTAATTTTTGAACCAATCATGCTTTCACTTTTCTTAGGTTTGAATGATCTATGAAAATGGTTTTCACTGATCCTTCAGATATTCCAACGATACCAGTAAGATCTCTGACTGTTAGTCGTCAATTTTCCATGTACCAATTCCTTTGTTTCTTTGACCAGTTGATCATTAGTTTCTGGTGACGGCCGTCCTGGACGTGGTTCGTTATCAACGCTTTCTCAAACCTCATTCAATAATTTTTATCAATCAAACACACTTACTCGCGACAAACAAATATTACCCGAAGACTTTTGCTAACATCCTGAACGTTGTGGCATCAGAGATTTGATGCAAACAATTTATTGGAACTTCTTTGTTGAATAATTTATGAGTTGTTCTAATTTTGACATAGAACGACAAAAAGTAGCCTATGGCCGTACCGAGGTTCCAAGCTAATTCATCACTGATTTTCAGTCAAATCGGGTCATCCGTTCTTGAGTAAAGGTATACAACTACCCGTGCAAATTTCAAGTCTTTCCGTGGTGCGGCTTGGACCTTTTGAATCTCCCGCCATCTATATGTCGACTGGTGAGTTAGAATCTGCTAACTTTATCGATTGTCCAGTGAGAATTTCATGACATTTCATTGATTGAAAGTGAAGTTATTGCGTTCTAAGTGTCAGTATGGTTGAGTTATCGGTGCGAAAATGAGCTTCAAATAAAGAGCCAACATTAAATTTTTTTTTTAAATTGGTAAAACTTTTACCGAAACGTTTTAATTGATGAAACAAGTTTATGGCGATGATTGTCTATCCCGTAGCAGAGTGCACGAGTGGTTTCAACGTGTTCAAAGTGGTAGTGAGGACATAAATGACGAACAACATATGGGTTAATCAAAATCAGCGATCACCGAAAGGTTTGTGTACGGTTTGTTCCGCACAAATTGACTGACGAAATGTGAAAGATTATTTGAGAAAGGCTTGCAACGGCTTACTGGCGGCCATACCGGTCAACGAGCTAAATAAAAGACTCGTTCGGCATGTTTTTGGACTGGGCAAAAAGCTGTGTTGAAGCAGAAGGAGATTATTTTGAATAAAACAAATTGATTTGCCCACCAAAATTGATTTGAAGGTTGCTTATTAACCCTTTGTATATAACATATATTCTGATACTTAACCCTTTGACGACCACGGGGACACCGGTGTCCCAAATAGAAATAATACAATAAAACAGTAAGTAAAAAACTTATTATATCTTTTTGTTATTTTATCTTATAGTTTTTGAACGTACGTTTTTCATTTTAAATGCTGGCAACACCAAAAAAATATCGTTCTTTGTCTATGGCTATTGAAAACTGAGACTTCGTTAAGCGCGCGAATCGAGTATTTTGTAACAGTGCATAAAAGGTGTAAAACTATTTTTTAAGAATTTACAGTGTGAAATAATCATAGCCTGGTAAGTAAATTTTTATTTTATATATTTATAAAACTATTATTTATGTTGTGTATAACGATAAGTCATAATAAACATAAAGGGACACCGATGTCCCTATGGCCGTAGAGAGATACTATTTATGAGGAATAATTATGTTGTCGTACTGATGTTTTTCGTCAATTATCCTTCATTTTCTTATTCATGTCTTTACAGATTATGTTTCGCAAAGGACGTGGCCTTTTCGAACTTAAAGAAAATGAAGTGCAACAGATTTTGATGGCTGATAACAGTGACGAAGAGGACAATTTACTGCTTGACGAAGAGGATCAAAGGCTTTTGACTCAGTATGATGATCAAGGGATTGTGGACGTGGAAATTGACGGTACGATAACTGAACATACTGACTCAACAAGACCTGAGCCTTCCACAACAGCACCTGTAAACGAAGCACAGCATCAACCCGTCTTCAAGTGGAATTCGAGAACATACGCACCAAATGTTTTTCGTGATGTGGAATACGACTTCGGGAAAGTGCAAATCTGTCAAGAAGCTGAAAATGGACTATTGACTCCCTTTGATATATTTTGTTTAGCGACAAATTTTGATAATTTAGTGCAATATATAGTATCGGAGTCAATACGATATGCTCATCAAAATGAACGGGAGTTTACTATTGATCTCGAAGAAATGAAAACATTTCTTGGGATGAATGTAGTCATGGGCTATCATATCTTGCCATCATTGAGGGACTACTGGTCTACAGAACCAGACATGGCAGTACAATTCATATCGAATATTATGCCAAGGGCTCGATTCGAAGACATTCGCCGGAACCTACATTTCTGTAACAACGAAGCGGTAAGAGACACAACTAGCTCTAATTATGATAGGGCATACAAAGTTCGGCCAATAATAGAGCATTTCAATGTATCGTTTCAAAATGCCCTCAATAACACAGTAAAACAATCAATCGACGAGCATATGATAAAATTTAAAGGTCATAATGTAATGAAGCAATACATAAAAAATAAGCCTGTCAAATGGGGCTTCAAATTATGATACCGATGTGATGCTGCGACCAGTTATCTATTTGAATTTGATCTATATACGGGCAAACGAACTTCTGGAATCGAGTATGGATTAGGTGAATCAATAGTACTACAGCTAACGAAAAAGGTTGAAGACTTAGGATGTGAAATTTATATGGACAATTTCTTCAATTCACCTTTACTACAATATAAGCTGATTGATCAGCATACTAAGGCGTGTGGAACAGTTCGAAATAACAGGAAACAACTTCCAAAAACTGCACCTGCTGACAAAACAATGAAGCGTGGCGATATTTACTCAACGAGTTTCCATGGCATAAGTTATGTCAAATGGATGGATAATAAAGGAGTACATTCGTTGACCAACTTTTTGTCGCCTGTAGAAACGGACAGCGTAAAGAGCCGCCAAGCTGGTTCAGCCGACAAAATTGATGTCAAATGTCCTAGGATTGTGTCACATTATAATAAAAATGTGGGTGGAGTAGATCTTATGGATCAACGTAAGGTGTGCTATGAAATAGATCGAAGATCGAAGATAAAGTACTACCTTCGCCTTTTCTTCGATTTGTTCGATATATCGGTAAATAATGCACATACCATATATACTATGCTGCAAAGTGAAAAGCAATTAGAGGGAAACCTGCTGTCCACCTTACAGTTCAGACAGGTAGTCGCCAGGAGTTTAGTAAACGGCTACAGTACTAGACAACGTGGAGTCCCTACTACAAAAAATAGTGCAGTGAGCAAATATGTGAAGCGGCAATTATCGATGCACTCCATGGAAAAATGCTCCACCAGAAAGAGGTGTGCAAATTGTGCAAAATATAAACAAGAAAATCGAACAAACAATATGTGTGTTCTGTGTAACGTTCACCTATGTTATACCAATGAGAGAAATTGTTTTGCTGATTATCATAACTAATAAACAGTATTTATATAATATAAGCGTATTTATTAACCTATTACCCCATTCTCACAAGAAAACTTAATAAAAGTAAAATTGAGATTGTTTGAGTGAAACGTATCTCTTATCGACCATAGGGACATCGGTGTCCCAAAAAAATCCAAAAAAACTATAATAGTTTAGTGTGTTTTGATTTGAAAATTTATTTTTTATATACCTAATGAGTCAATATAAATAGCTAAAATACTTGCATAAGGTCCCATAACCTTATGGTCCTGAAAGGGTTAAAGTGGTGCTTAGCGATTGATCGCACATCTCCGTTAATTTGTGCTGTGTTTTTGGATAATGTATTATGCAGCAAACTGAGGAATTTAAATGCGTTTAGTCGATCTTGAAAGCTAACTGACTTTATAAGTAGCTTTTTGATGGATAAAATGTGTACAGAGGTGGTTTGAAATTAACGGTGAAGGAGCGTTTTTCAATTTGAGTCAGTGTGTAGGTAAAATTCAGATCGTTCAGGCCCTAAGTCGCCTACAGGTGTTTTGGTGGTTATAATTTCTAGGTTCCCTAAGGTTTGGACCATATAAAGAATCGACGCGTACGGTTTCCCTCGTGGATTAGATTGATCCATTTTGGCCACAAAGCGGTGAAATATCGTAGGAATGCAAGGAACTCTTTCTTTTATTTCCTGGGTACATTTGGTTACGATTGACGACTATAATGCTTGGTAGGATTCTTAGATTGAAAATTTTTAATAATTTTTTCTGTTCAAAGACTTTAGTAATACATAGTTTTTTAAGAGTTCCTATTAACGAAGCAAAATTTTAATAATAATAATAACAACAAAAACATCTAAAATAAGCAATGCTAATAATAATTTTGCTACCAAAATATCCACTAACAATGCATTTCCCTCAATTTTCAATTTCAGCAAACTTATTACGGTGAGCGGTGAGCGCCAGAGAAGCACATTTTCTCTTCCTTCATCCACACAAAACCGTTCGCCGATGGAAATTGATGAGAATTTCCGAGTAGCAATGCGATTGCCGCCAGCTTCTGCAAGTGTCATTGCAATTAAAAGCGCCTAATTGCGCTAAAATGAGGCAGCAAGCAACAACAACAATAATATTAACAACAATTTTAACAACAATTTCAGTGGATGTGTCAGAGGACTAGTGTAAAAATACAAAGTAGAAAATAGCAAATGCAATTTAAAGTGACTAAAAAGGTGCAAAACACAACAAAAAGCGAAGAACTTACATAAACGAAGAAACAAGAAGAAGAAGACGACGAAGAAGAGGAAGAAGTAGTAGTAGAAAAAGGAGTGTAGTCAAATCAGCCAGCTTGGTCGCCAGTTGAGCTGTAAAAACGGCGCTGCAGACGTGTAGACGCCATGTTGCGGCCGACATCGTGTGGACCGGGGCCACCGTTGCCGCCACCACCTCCGCCACCGCCGCCAACACTATCAACTGCGGGCGGCCGCGTCAACAACAAGCGTTCACGGCTTGCGGGCAAATGTGTTGAAACTGTGGCGCAAAAACAGCTAAAGTCAATAGTTGTGGCAGAAAGTGTGGCAGAGTCAAAAGCGAAATTTACAACAACAGCAAGTAGTCGAGTCGAAGCAGTTGCCGAGCGCTTGGCTGCCAATACTGCGGCTGAGCGTACCGAAGGATTGCAGTCGGCCAAATCTGATGATGGTTTTTGCATACCAACAACAACAACAACAACACTTTTGGTTTGCCCAACAACAAATTCAACCAAAGCGTATACTACTGTAATTGCTGAGAGCGCCAAACAAAACAAAAACAATAACAATTGGTCAATTTTCAAATTACCCATGCTGCTGGCAACTGCCTGTGCAACAATAACAACAACACTAACAGCGGTCGTCGCAAAAAGCGACTTTGAAAGAAAAAGCGTTGCGAAGCAAGTAAAAAATGCGATCGTCATGGAGACGGCAACAGTTGGCGTTGTGAATACAACAACAGAAGCAGCAGCAAAAACAACAAAAACCGATGCAAATGCTAATTCGGAGTGTTCAACAACAATGGCAACAACAGCGCCATCCATAAAATGGCTGCTTATGTGGCTAATGCTTTTCGGCGTAATGGCCCAGGCGCCCCAACATCAAGTCGCTGCCGAGAAGAGCAAACACTGTAAGTAAACAATATTCAATCAATCAATTTTAGTTCTTTATAAAAAATATTTAAAAAATTCTGTGATTTTTTTTATGAAATAGGGAAATTTGCTATTGATGATAATTTGAACTAACCACGAAGACTTTACAATTGGACTAGTAGATGGTGAAATTACATTTGAAGTATATGAAACGCGATACTTTCTTCCACTTCTCCTATTCTTAGCAATTTTGTAACTTTCTCCAACCCATTTGCTGTTCTCCGCATCTTATTAGACTGATTTGCGGCTCTTTTGTATGCTGTGTGTTGGAAATAAATTGCTTAGTTTTAGCCTAGTCTCGATATAAGGCGTAATAACTTTCCAAGGCCAAGGAACTAACATACATTAGTTAAAATGATCCGGGGTAAACTGCTAAGAGCCCAGCATAGCAAAGGCAGGTGTGTCTACAAAGCTTCGCACGGTGTAATGTCAGGTTTAGAATACGAGGTATGACAATTAAGTAATGAGACTGATTCCATAAAAACCGTATATTTGAAAAATATTCTACAACTCTGTCATCCCCTTCAAAGTAGTCCCCTTGGGCAGCTATACAGCGATTCCAGCGCGTTTTCCATGCTTCGTAACATTTCTGGAATGCTTCGACTGGAATGTCCACGAGTACCCTCGTCACGGCCGCCTGGATATCCGTAAACGACTCAAAATAGGTTCCTTTGACCACCGATTTTGTTTTACGAAACAAAAAAAGTCACAGGCTGACATGTCGGGTGAATAAGGTGGCTGTTGCAACACGGCGATCCCTTTAGAGGCCAAATACTGGGACACGCTGAGGGCGGTGTGGCATGGCGCGTTGTCGTGATGAAGGATCCAGTTGCAAGCGATGTCTAGGCGCACCCTGTTGACTTGTTTTCGCAATCTTTCGAGTACTTGGCAATAGTAAACTTGATTCACAGTTTTTCCCGTGAAACGAATTCTTTGTGAACGATTCCACGGCTATCAAAAAATGCAATAATCATCGTTTTCACCTTCGACTTACTCATGCGAGCTTTTTTCGCAACCATTGTGAGCTTTGGCATTTAGTTTCCGGGTCTAAGAGCACTATGACCATACACTCTTACAATTTTAGTGTACGTTTCCGAAGCTGTTTCGCCCAATCTGGCGCAAAATTTTATCGCGACGCATTGCTTTTGATTTCGTTTTTCCATTTTTGTGACGAGCACTACAAACACACGTCTACTCAACTTGACGCAGCAGGCGAACTAAGCAAGCTAGAGCGATGGTACATGTGTCAATGGAGAGGGGAGAGATGCCGGAAAACGAGTAAGTGAACTTCAAGGTCACAGGTTTACCACAAACGCGGCAGTAAAATCAGTCTCATTACTTAATTGTCAAACCGCGTACGTCTGCCTGTCTAATCTAATTTGTCGCCTAAACCTTAGTGTTTATGTATCATTATTTAATAAATCTAAAGCAAAGGCCTGGAATTATTTGTGTTTGTATATTTTTTTAGCACGTGCGCGTGTTAAGCTGCGACCACAAGCGTGAAGAAGTCTAATAAATTAAATAATTGCAAATAATATATTGATTTCAATTACATCACCGTAATTTAATGCATAAAACGGTAATTAATTGCGCTATCAAATTGAAAAAGCGCATTGTTTCCAGCAATTAAACTAAGTTATATTATATAACATATAATTTTTGTCTGTATGTAAGGCTATGTGAGTGCGATGTGAAATTATATGTTTTCGTTTACCGCACACACCAACACAAAGTGGTTGCAGGAAAAATAATATTATTTATTATTTGTGTGCTGCTTTGAATGGAAAACACACACAAATATAAGTGAGGCATTCTATTTTTGCCATTATATAATTTAAATGCAATATAAATACAGCAGCAAATATCAATTCATCTAAAAATATCAATAAAATGGCCATAAATACACGAGCACGATTGCAGATAATCAAATTGTGTGTATTTTTATTGCTAAGTCAACCGAAATGTAACTGACCACACAATTTCCACAGCCGCATCATTAATATTTACAAAAGTGTGGGTGTGTATATGAGTTGCACATATGGCGTTTGATACACATGCAAACCCGACAGCTTTAGGCTGTGCTTTGTTAACGGCAAAGAGTAGATGTTCGTTGGAGCTCCTCTTCTCATTTATTATTTTTATATTTCATATGGATTTTGGTTTAAATAATATTTATTTCAATATCATGATTTGTGCTTAAAATACCTTTTTCTGTAATTCAACAGCTTCAAAGGTTAAGCCCAAAAATAAATGCCAACTGAGCTATAACTGTCGCAGTTAAATTTGATTTTCCAAGATTTTCGTCGCTCAATTTAGCAAAACACAGCCACACACACAAAAGCCGCAGACACAGAAAAAACAAATTCAACAAAAAAAAAACAAAAAAAAAAATAAATAAAAATAAAAAAAAACACATGATTTAAAATTAGAAAATATTTATAGGTAAATATGTTCAACTACACTTGCATAAATGCATATAAATATTTACATACAGCTGAAATATATTATAGATAAATATATACCTAAATGTATGTTCTATTGACCAATAATGGAAATGTACCGACAAAGTCTAACCAGTTGTTTTGTGGTGCTGTTTGTTTGTGAGTAAAATCGAAAAAAAAATATTTCAATATACAAACGTGCTACTAATGTACAGAATTTTGTTTTAAATTCACATCTACATTAGGGTGTGCAATTTTTTTTAAGACGATGCTTAGATATACTATATGCATTTTGCTATGAAGTTTTTAACATTTGTAACAATCAAATGGAAATGTTGAAGACCTATAAAATTTTTTCATAAATAATCTGCGTGAGGTGATTAAGTGATTTAGCCATATCTGTATGTACAAGCATGTCTGCACCTACATAAGGGGGTATTCTACTCTAGAAATAAAATTTTGGGCAGTTTTTTGAATTTTATTAAACAAAAAAAACAAAAATATTTTTACTATGCATTTTTTAAGGTGTTTTTATTGATAACTTAAGAATACAGAAAAAATATTTTACAAAAAAATATTAAAAATTAAAATAATTAGAGTGGGGGAAGGGGAGAGACAGCTGTAAAAAAAAAATGGGGCATCCTGGTGACATTGATCCTGACTCTCCTGGCCTGGTCTGAAAAAAAATCAAAAGAAATTCTTAAACAGTAAGGGCGCTGTTATAGTCCGGGCACACGAATTTTTTTTTTTTTTTTGAAAACTGGTGACTGCCTGAAAATAAAAATTATTTTTTACGCTTTTTTTTTTGAAATTCCTGAATTTTTTTTTTAATATTAAAAACATTTTTTTTTTAATTCCTGAATTTTTTTTTAAATATTAAAAAGAAAAATTTTGACATGATGCTTTTTTTTATACTCTTTTATGCTATAGGAAATACACCTGTGAAGGGTATTATAGCTTCGGTGCAGCCAAATCAAACTTTATTTGTCATTTATTTATTTTTCTACTGTTACTGCTTTAATTGTTGGTATTTAAGAGGAAAAGAAACCACGTCAAATGTTATTTCGATTCACCCTAATGTGCATACAAACATGCATGCAACTGTACATATAAAATTATATTCAATGTGCAAATATAATTATAATACGATTTCAATTTAAATACCGTTATTTGTTTTAAAGTGTTCAGACACTCAATGAAAATCGAATTTGTAGAAATGAAAAGTAAATACAAATAAAATAGAAGTAAATAAAGGAGAAAATTAACAAAAAGATTAAAAATAACAAAACTGTTTTCGATAAACTAAAAAATATATATATATTTAAGAATGAATATGGAACATAAAATAAAGCGCAGTGATGGATACTTTTCGACGAATTAATACAAACACAGTCAAAGCTAGGCTGTAAGCTGGTTATAGTTTCAGAAAAAAATTAATTTAGTAATACTAAGCTACTACATAGTTATATATGTCAGTGGCGGATCCAGAGACGATTCTCGGGGGGGAGAAATTGAATTTATCCTTCGATTTGGGTTTCAAACTCATTATTGCGAGTGGCGGATCCAGAGACGATTCTCGGGGGGGAGAAATTGAATTTATCCTTCGATTTGGGTTTCAAACTCATTATTGCGAGTGAAATACAGTACAAATTATGAAACAAAAATTATCAATTCCATTTTTTAGGTAAACAAAGTGGTTATAATCGAAAAGTCAACCATAGGCATACATTACATAGTGGCTCATTTTATTAAAAGTACAAACAGAAAAATCCTTTTACATTGCGTGTTTCATAACGCAAAACGATGACTGCCAAGTTTTGCGAATCTTTCGCTGACTTTTTCGGCGGTGATTTCAATGTCATGATGCGTATATAGCAACGCTAATCCAACTACTCTTTCTTGAAGCATGGACGTCCTAAGCCATGTTTTGATGCGGCGAAGATAAGAGAAAGAACGTTCAGAGCTCGCGTTTGTTACGGGAAGTGTACAGAATACTCGGAGATAGGTGTGGATTGTTGGGAATATGTCGACTTCACATTTTCTTAATGCTTCCAGTGCAGAAGTTGGGATTTAGCTGCCTTCAATTATTTTTTGCTGCTGCCAGTGACATTGCCAGTAGCTTAAATCTTTGAATTTCAATTTTGCCTCTCTACCCATATTGTTTTACATAACTGGACAATATTTTCACCAAGTATCTTTGCTAATACAGTCACACGTTTTGGAAATGAGTTCTTAAAGAATTTGTCGACTTCTCGTATGGCACTGGCAACGTTTTCGATTAATCGTACTTTCATTGACTTTAAAACACTGTTGTTGAGTTTGTGCGAAAAAAAACACTGAGTCATGACAGAATTTTTTGCTTTTTTCCGAATTTCGTTGACTGCTCCGATATATGACAGCATGACCGCACATCCATCAGGCCATATCGAGGAGATTCATTTTCTTCATGGCAGATCCACTTAGAGACAATTCTTCATCGGTTCGGTAATTTTTTCCAGCAGTCCTGTAAGACATTAATCCAACTTCATCCTCGCTTTTTTTTGATTATGTGTCCTCCGCGAGAGTATTCTTCGAAAGTTGGCCGAATGCGTCCAAAAAAGATAAAACGACGCTAGGTGACACCACGAACTACGAAAAACATACAGACACGAAATTTCCCTAATTTGTCAACCCCCCCGTGGATCCGCCACTGTATATGTGTACATAAGGAATGAAGTTCTCAATTCATTCAACAAAAAGAAAAGCCGTTAGAAATGCAGCGTGCTTGCAACACCTGTAGGTGCACTCATTATTCGGTTAAGATTGGTAGATACATTTTGAAGGAAGGAAGTTCTCTAGTTTATTGGACAACAGCAAAATTGTTAAAGAAAGAGCGTGAAAATAAGGCAATGTGGAGGAAAGAATGAAAAATGTAACTATTAGGCAACAGCCTTGAGAACTTAATTTAATGTTCTTAACTATTGGAAGCTCATACGCAAACGTTCAATAAGAAGCTTTCGAAAAGGTTAGGTCCATAGTAATGATACTTGTACTTAATGTTAGATGTAGGTTCAGCGTAATTTGAGCTAAATTATGTGCCATAAAGTGCGTCAACGCTTTTTGCGAACTTTAAGAGCGACTTGATATCTAATTATAACATTTCATCAGTCAATTGAGTCCTTCTAGATAACTTAGACGAGTACTAGCTAATTACGTTTCTATTATGCCTACTTTCCTCATCTTTCTGCATTTATGCCTAGTCATGTGAGAGCATATTATTAGTAATTTAATTAATATTTAAATCTAATCTAATTTTTTTTTTTTTAATAAATTTTATAAATATTAAATTTATTTATAAGTAATTTATTCATATATTTATTTTAAATGGAAATTTAATTTTTATTTTATATAAATATTAAAAATAAATAAATGATATGACCTGCCATTAAGACCAGGTTCCTCTAAACAATTTTGAAAAAATCGAAATTATTTTTTTTTTCTTTCATAAATTGCTACTGTATACTCGTAGAAATAGTATAGAAATACCCCCCAAGGTCAGCAAGACCGAAAAGCAGGTATAAAAGCCGGCCGCTCGTACGTCTTCGATAGCGGCAGCTACTGCGTGCCTTTGGTTTAAACTGATTTTACTCCGAACCACGTTTTTTCGCATGGATGACACTCTCATTTCAAAACTATTGCACTTATCGATATAAACCAAACGGCATTTTACTCTTTAGATGTCTGGCTATGGCCTGAAGTAGAACCAGAAATATTTATTATTATTTAAAAAAGTTATAAACAATTAAAAGTGAAAAAAGGGTTGAAAAAATTCAAAAGTCCGCCATTTTGTTTTTTTTTGTCATTGAAAATGTTTCATTCTGGTACAGGCTATGGCTAATTCGATACAGAATATGAAACCCTTTGGCTTTTTGTTTTCAGATAATTCTTTCCTAAGAAATAATGTCATCCACCTACGAATCGGATGAGTTTCAGCAGCCATTTTCAGGACCGTTATTTTAAAAAAAAAATAAATAAATAAATAAAAAAAATGTTTTCAATTAATTTAATATATGTGACCTGTGTGAAAAAAAAATAAATAAAAAAAAATTGATGTTTTGACACCTAAGCCCCCTTTTCGTAGACCAGGTCACATATGTACTTTCAATAAAAAAAAAAGTTTACTACTCAACATGTTTTGTAATAAAAATAAAATTTATTGAAAAAAATTTTGTTTTTCAGAGGAACCTGGCCTTAAGCAAAGAACCCTCCTGTAGTCCTTTCGCGGCCGTGTGAGTAAAAAACATGTACGTCTTTCTTCGGAGGCTCTTACACATGATGTTGTCGATCCTGCATGTGCTTAAGGAATTCCATTTCATCCTGATCCATCTATTAGCCTTTTAGAAAATTTCGCAGATTTCGAAAGAATCGATCGAATTGTTGAATCTCCTTTTTGCAGAGTTTTGATAAGAATCTATTTTGTATCCTTTTCAACATTCTTAAAAAATGTGCAGCGAGACTAAGAAACTATATTGCCTTTTAGCACATTTAAGCCAAGCTAACAATGTCTGTTTGATGTGCAACCTACAAACTGTGTGTTTCTATTCCGTATCATGATATTTGGTTATCCAGGTCTATGTTTTCCATTTGTGATTCAACATTTATGAAAAATGTATTGAAGCCGAAAAAGGTTTAACTCTGATTAGAACTTCTCCGAGAAAAATCTGAGACTAAAAACTGCAGTCCAGAAAAGTTTAGAATGAACAATACAAGGAATTGGCAGGGGGATATGGTTCGGTATAGGTGGTTTATTTCATGAAGTCAAACTTCAAGATATCGTTATAAAAATTTGCTTTTACAATTATTCCTTGAAAAATGTGGATACCAACTTAGACGAGCTTATGAAAACTTTGTTTGATGTACAGGCACAGCTGAAGGTTGAAAGTCATTATTCCTTCGAAAAAGTGTCCAATCTTTCAGTAAATCTACATTCCTCCGTCTTTAACGCATGGCATTAGAAACAGGACTTAAAACCTACTGCATGTGAAAAACAATTAAACATTTAGCAGTTAACAAATAGCGAAAAGATTTACTATATCTTTATGAGTAAATAGAACCTTCACTGGTAAGAGATGATGCGGATTTTTTGCAGAAACTTGTTGAACAACATCTTACATTCTATATTCTATAAACATATCTGCCTCAACTTGTAGCTCTTGATCAGCAAACTTGAGATTCTGATTTGTAGAGAGGTGCTTCAAGGTTACTCTAGCTTACATTCAGGATCAAACAGTCAATAAATTCAAAGTCATTCCACATATCCTAGAACGGGAATTGTAGACTCAGCCTCATTGCCGATCCCACTAAATATATAAAATTATACAAAAATCGTTCAAAATATTTGAAAGTTTCTGCTGCTAGACACACTCAAAGTCCATGCAGGCACGTCAAAGCAGATATTGCGGAGCTTCAGCTCTTAATCGAATTTTTATACACTGAACAGGATATACAAAGTATGCCATGAAGCTTGTATCAACCAGAAAGAAGCAACGGTGGTCTTATAAAGCTTATATACAATTGATCAGCATGATGATAATACGCGGTCTAGTCCCTAAGTTTTTGAGATATCGAACTGAAATTGTGTAGATATCTTTTCTTAAACCTCATAGATTAATTTGCAGACTCTGGAAATTGAATGCTCTACAAAAAAGGTCTGCACGATTTTTTCGTGAACCCAACCGTTTAAAAGATATTAACGGTTGAAGTTTGATTATTTTTGTGAATTTTTTTTTTATTTCTTATGAATTTTATAACTCAATGAAACAAATTATTATGAATGATGAAACTCATAGGTTTTTGGAGAGGCTTTCTTAGTGGTGCCTTGGAACCTATTTTTCCGAGTACCAAACGAAAAAAGAAAAAATTTTTTTTGAATCACCTTAATGTGTATGTAATATAGTATATTTGAATATGATGCTATCAGCCCAATATAATCCATTGTCTGCCATGTTCGCATGAATCTTATTTCTATTGTTTTTGGTCAGACACATTGTTATTGTTAGATTTGGCCTTTTATTGCTATTGTTGCTATTTGAAACGCATTATTATTCTACACACACAACACAATACTGTACACAAACGCATATGCAAAGCCTTGCCACAACACACACACACGCATAAATTACCATTGACAGGCGGCCTGCGCACAAAAGTAGGCAACAAAAGCAGAAATAACAAATATCAACTTAGTTTGGCCACACACAAAATACCGAAAGCGTGCGCACACACATGCGTTATGCTACGCAAAGTGAAAGCAACAACAATGGCTACGGCAAACAAAGTAGCAAATTCGCATGCATTCGCACGCATTTACGACGCATGTTTACAAGGCGTTTGCTGTGGCCGGCAATTGCTCGCAGAATCCTGTTTTTGTTGTTGTGTATATATAAAGAATATCACTGCGTGAGACCAGCGCTTCATGTATTTTACAACGTCCAACGTGAAACCCTTCGTTGATGTTTCCCTTCTGTGTCTCTGCTGCATTTGCTTGCTGCTGTGCTTCGTCGCTGCCTTGCTCGCCTTATTGCCGTCGTGCGTCTATGACATGCGGGCAAATTGCTGACAAGTATGCTTTTTGTCATTTTATTGCATTGAATAAAATTGAATGGTTGGACAGTTGAATGCCAGAAATGATGCCGCATGCGAATCCAGCGGCATTGGACCGACCAATGTGAACGCTGACGAACGGAATGTTTGACAGGTTGACTGAGCGTGCATGGTGGCGAGTGTTGGGAAGAAAGAGCTGGAGAGCGGTGATGCTTGCGCGGCGACTGGCGAAAAGGTATTCCAAGTAATAAGTTTGTGTGTGAAGTAGCAATTTATGCTCAAATACCTTCGTTGTATTTATACATACATATAAAAATATTTATTAAATGAATTGGTGTATGTATTAGAGTGGTTTGTAGGAAAATTGTGGTTTTCATATATGTATGTATTGCCTGCAAAAAATATATATTTAAAATATATTATAATATATGCAACACAACTAGTCCTAATGTTACTAGTTGAACACTAGTTGTAAATGAAATAAATCATTATTTTATGTAAAAATTAAGCTCTAACATTAAAATTGAACTTAAAATATTGAAATATAAATAGTCGTGAAGTACTTGGCGCCTATTTACTTTCCAATATGTACATGTTTATACAGACGTGTAAACGGGTCAGGAGTAGTTAGAATTTTTCTAAAAATTAATTTTTCTTTTTTTGCATTTTCGTTAAGTGTAATATTGTAAAAATATTCTTTGAAAATTTCACTTTGATCCGATAATTAGTTTTTGAGTTATTCGAAAAATAAGAAAGAGAGCTCGGGCACTTCGATGCGCTAGTGTGAAACTTTAAAAGCGTTTTTCTCGAAACTATGTTTTTTGAATCGGTGGCAACTGTAACTCGAAAACCTTTCAGTAGATTTTAATGAAATTTATACAGCTTTTAGAGTACATAATAAACTCGGGCTTGATTGAAGGATTTTTATTTTTTCGAAAATTTCGATTTTTTAAGACAAATTAACTGTTGATTTTTTTGCAAAAATTTAGAAAACAAATTTCCTGACGCCGCCATTTTGTTAATTTTGAAAACAAAACAAAAAATCCTTGTCTGGGATAATCTTTTTATAAAACTAATTCTTTTGTCCTATTGTTGTTAGATGAATCTTTAAGGACTTATGCGTGTCACCGCAAGTACCTTTGTTTGGAACAGGGTCAACACAAACAGCTATAACTTTGAAAATTAAATTTTTTTTTTGTTAAATTTTCGTGACTTCAAGTTAACACATCCTATAATAATGTCACACTACTACTTTTGTTAAATAACATGATTTGAAAGCAAAAAAAAAAAAAAATTCAGAAAACTGTCATTTTTTCGTTATAAAGAATATCTACCCGTAATATGTAATAATTGTTGCTGGTATGTCCCTCAAGGGCATATAATCCGATAATGGTGGGTATATGAAATAAAAAGTTTGATCTCTTGTTGACATTTCGTAAAAGTTTTAAGACAATTCGATAACTGCAATCGATGTTATCGATCAAAAAGTGACAGCAGTAAGTAAAATGCATTTTGAACAATTATAAAATTTTGTTTTAAGCTTGGGAAAACGTTTACTGAAACATTTCAAATGATGAAAAAAGTTTATGGTGATCAGTGCCTATCCCGTAGTGTATAGTGTGAGTGGTTTAAGCGATTCCAAGAAGGTCGTTAGGACCTCTGTGACGATCAGAAGTCACCGAAAAAAAGTCGTCTTCAGAAGTCAAAAATAAAGGCAATGCTGATCTGTTTTTACGATTCCGAGGGTATTGTACACCGAGAGTTCGTCCCACCTGGCCATACAATTAATGCTGTGTTTTACCTTCGTGTTATGAAGCGTCATTTGTCATGCTCGACCACAATACCGTGAGGCATGGTCTCACTCATTTGAAATGTTAATTGACCGGGCTAAACGCTGTGTCGAAGCACAAGGAAACTACTTTAAATAAAAAATGTAACTTTTGAAAAATATTAATTTTTTGTTGTTGTTTTTTTAACAGTCCTGTTTCTTTTGCAACAGACCTTGTATAAAATTTTATAACGAAGCACCAAATTAAAATATGGAACTGTAATATGCACAGTGCATTTGAGGAGGGCCATCTTATAACTAAAAATGGCGTAAATCAAACCAAAAGTGTTCAAGCTCCGAAGTACTGAATATGTGGATCCAGTGCCTGTAGTAGACCTTTTACCGAAAATATCGGTCAATATGTGAGATATACAATTGAAATTTAGAGAGAATCCTTCCTAATAGTAGTTTTTCTGTGTGCTGCAAATACTTCTCTTAGCCCTCATATGCCTAATATTAGGATCAGCATATTTTTATCGGTCAGTATGTGAGTTATCTTAATAAAATGGAGCGAGCGGGGTTTTTTCTTATAACGGTTCACATTTGTGACTAGATTGAATAAAATCGGGTGAAAACTTGCCCTAGACTCCATATAACTCACAAGCGTTAAATGAAATTTTGGGCAGCTTTTTGAATTATATTAAAAAAAAAAAATATTTTTGCTATTTATTTTTTTATGGTGTTTTCATTGATATTTTAAGAATTTAGAAAAAAAATTTTACAAAAAAATAATAAAAATTAAAATAATTAGAGGGGGAGGAGAGACAGGTGTAAAAAAATGGCGCATTCTGGTGAAATTGATCCTGACTATCCTGGTGGTCTTAAAAAAAATCAAAAAAAAATTCTTAATCAGTAGGGATGCTGTTATAGTCCAGGAACACGAAAAAATTTTTTTTTGGAAAATGGCGACTGCCTGAAAATAAAAATCATTTTTTACGTTTTTTTGAAATTCCTGAATTTTTTTAAAATATTAAAAACAAAAATTTTGACACGATGCTGGTAGGAACGATAAAGGATTACATAAAGAAGGTTCACACAAAATTTCAAGTAAATCGGTTGCATAGAACTTGAGATAATGAGGCACCGTGTGGAGAAAAGTAGTTTCGGGAAAAACGCGTTTAAAGTTTAGGAGACAATTCTAGTGAACACGGACGCCACTTCACAAAAGCGGCTGTATCTCTGAAAATAAGTCGAGTTTTGAAAAATCCTTCCAAGATCATATTTTTGAAAGTATAAACTTTAAATATATGAGAAAAAAAATGATTTTTTCAAAATTCTAGAGTAGAATACGCCCTTAATCATTGCAACTTTCAAGAGTAGGTACAAAATGTTCGATTATACCCAAACTTAGTACTTCCGTACTTGTTCCAAAATATTTTTAACTTTAAACATTCACATACTACTTAAAGCAAAGCGAAGTTTTAACTCATACTTTTTTCGAATTAAAATACTTGAACATGTGGCAACAATTAAAAAAATCGACAAAGAAAACAGATAAGCTTCTACTCTGCACACGATACTTTTTTTTTTTTAATTTTTCAAAAAAAGTTTACCTTCCAATTGTTGGAAAATATGAGCTCCATTTCTTACGGGGCTTTAGGCATCTATGAATATTTATATTTATATTTACACAAATATGTACTGTGAAATTACATCGCCTGCAGCCTGTCACGCTTATTGATCTCGGTTCACAATTTGATGTAAATCAAAAATATTGAAATCAATTTGCTTTCCCTTCACTCTCTTCCCCGCTGCGCTTGACATGTGCGCCATTGCTCTGCCTGTCCTTTTGCCGTTGAGCCGCTGTCATTGCAGAAATTGTGTAAATTTACAACTTTACTACATTGTTTTTGTTTTTTATTGCCTTTTTATTCGACCTTTTTGCATTTTTTGCGACCTTTTTTCATTTTTTAAGCTGCGGTAAATAAAAATCTATACACACGCGCATGCCTACTGGCTTTTATGTGTTATTTTTTAATAAAAAGATTTATGCGCGCTTACAGCAAATAACAACAAATAATTTTGTGCAATTTGTTTGCAATTTTTTGCAATATTTTTATTTCCTTGGCATTACGTGTCACACTCACTTTATCAGTTTATCACTTTTTTATTATTTACAGAACAAACCTCACACACACACAGCACACACACTAAATCCTTTGTGTGTATGAGGCGTTTCGCTGGCGATTTAACATTTTAATTGATTTTTAATTTTATGTTAATTTTTTCGGAGTCCCCCACATTATTCACTTTAATTATGTAATTAAATAAATAACTTCGCGTTTATATGGAAAAGCGATATCTTCATAACCCTTTTAATAATATATATATAATATATATTGCTCGTAATCGCAGTGATTTAAACTTTAAAACTGTTTGCTTGTAAAAAATAGCCAAGAATAAAAAATGTTCCATGCCTTAAGCGCAAAGTTTAGCTTTTATATTTTACTCAATCTTGTGACTTTACCATTTCTCAACCGATTTATACAAATTATAAATAACGCCAAATAAATAATATAAAGTCTTTAGTAAGGATGGAAAGATTGTTTACATAATCGATTCTCGATTCCGATTATTTTTTTATATTGTTCGATTCTAAGAATCGATTAATCGAGTGCAAGAATCGATTATTTCGATTTTAATCGATTTTAATCGATTTTAAATTAAAAGGACAAAAATTTATTTATTAAATCACAAGGCATAAATTGAATTAATAATTCAAATCGATTAAATAAAACACAAAAATAGTTAAAAACGATTTTATATTTTTGTCTATAAATAATGTACCAAAAATATTACATTTCATAAATTTAAATTTGATGTACTACTGAATGGAACTAGTTCAGTAGAATGTAGTCCATTTTAAGAAGAAACTACCGCTTGGAGACCAATATATCACTAGAAAAGTTAAAAGTACAACTGCCAAAATTACACCGAACTTCTTGCTTTCTAAACATTGGAAAAACCCAAGACGAATTTTTATATAATTTTTGCTGAATTTAAGAAATAAATAGTGATTGTTATTTTAGATGCATATAAAACGTGGATCAATAAGTCCCAGAACTGACGCATAGATGGCGCTGTCAACAAAAGTTCCGTATGATTTTTCATAAGTACCAAACTTCAAAAGATACCTGTCAAAATTTCATGTCATTCTGATGTTTGGCTCACGAGTTACAGTGATTTAAATGACGCTTGTCTTGATATTCTCAAAACAATGGATTCGAAACAGTTTGATGTGTTGATTTATCATTGCTTTTTGATGAAGAAAAACACAGTGCAAGCTCAGCACGGGAAATCTGCTCCATAAAAAACAACCATTTGTCGGTGGTATGCTGACTTTAAACGTGGTCGTACAGACACTGAAGATGCTGAACGCTCTGGCCGGCCAAATGAAGCAATCACACCGGAAACCATCAAAACGTTCCAACAAATCGTTTTTAAAAACCGTAAATTGAAATTGCGTGAAATAGCTGACACCTTAAAGATATCATACGACAGTGTGTACACTATTTTGCATGAACATTTGTCTATGAGGAAGCTGTTGTCAAAGTGGGTGCCGCGTTTGCTCGCGGTGGATCAAAAACGACAACGTGTCGATGATTCTGAGCGCTATTTGAAGCTGTTTCGCCGGAACAAACCGGATTTTTTGCGTCGGTATTCACCGGATCTGGCCCCCAGCGACTACTACCTGTTTTCAGACCTCAAAAAAATTCTCCAAGGAAAGAGATTTCTACTCCAACGAGGAAGTCATCGCCGAAACGAACGACAAATATAAAGCGTTCTATAAGAAAGGTATTGAAATGTTAGAGAAGCGCCGGACTGATTGTGTTGCTCTTGAAGGAGACTATGTTGAAGAATTAAGTCAAATTTTGCCAAAATAATGTGTTTTTCTTATTTAGTCCCGGGACTTATTGATCCACGTGTTATGATATGGGCTTCATCGTGAAAAAAAAAAATCTTGTGAAAATCGGGCTTGCTGGCCATCTCGTTTGGTTCCTTTTACCGAATGAACGAGGCAAATGATGGTCGTTCGGCTTCAACTTTTTCAGAACCAAGATGTTTTCGCAAATTCTTTTATAAAGTGGATTGACTTAGCTCCAATTGTTGCGTGCGATGGCGAATGGACTCATTGGTGTCTTCTTCGATACTCGCTCTGCAGCAGCAATAGTGACTTTGGTGCGCACTATATGGTTTCTCTGAAGATGCGCATTATCCGCTAGTGTAAATGTGCAGCTAAACCGATCGATAGTTGCCGAAATTACCGCTTCTACTGGGCTACTATGTCGACCGAATATTGAACGCGGCGAGTGTTGCCTCGCCCAATAAAAAATTTAATAATAAATTTGCAGGATTTGGGAACGTTGTTCATGTCATGTTCTAAAAAAACTTCGTTTATACAACATTCGTGTTATTTCTATTTCTCATTTGAGTGCTAAACGAAACGTTGAAGGCTACGAAGAAAAGCCTCTTTCAAATTATTTCTTAATTATCTGAAACCTCTTTTTTAAACTAAAGAAATGTTTTGACCATTATTTCTGACATAATGAGAAAAAAGTACCTCAGCATTATAACTTATAGTGTTCCATATTTGACTAGTACCATCAAATGGAAAAGACTTTGCTAAGCACCGCGTTTAAGTTTGAAAATTAATGTAGTTCCATAGCAGTGACGTTCATCATCAAAAATCAATAGTTGGGTAACCAATCGATAACGATATGGCGGCCAAATTGGCAACACCAGCTTGTAATTTCGCACGCAGATCTTCGGGCTTGATGTCCAAGATCTCAGGTGAGAAAATGGAAACGGAGTCGTACACTTGGGTTATGGCCAAACCATACTACGGATTATGTGTCAATAACCGAACGAAACATTCGTTACATACTAGTAGAGGGATTGACTACCATGAAATAGTTTTGAACACTTATGAGTTATAGGTAGTACAAGTATTATTAAAATTAGCTGTAAAAAATTACACCTCTCCCATACTTTTCTTCTGAGTCTCACATCTTAAATCTACACATATCACTTGGTACCATTTTGCTTCAGTCGATGCTGTTGAGAAGAATTATTCACAATGTGATTTCCTATCCGTTACATTTCTTTCGGCTTTCGTCTGATAGCTTAGTCTATTTAGCTTATATTTTGTTTTTATACGCTCTTGTAAAGAATAAAAACGTTCAGTCCACTCTAGCCTCTAGTTCACCCCCACGCGGTGTCTATTCAACTGACACTTCGTAGAGTTTGATTCGACTTATTTCAGATCTGGAGAACGCTTTCGGTATCCACTCTTATACTATACATTATAGATTTGGCATAGGCAGGGGCTTGAAAGTATTTTTTATAAATATCTCTCATACTTACCTACTTTTACTTTTACTATTTAAGTATATGTATATACGTACTGCATGTTCGTGGTTCTTTAGAGTGCTGACCGCTTCCTTGCAACTTCCAACCAACAATTTGACGGTGCATTTTTTACAACCACCACAAAGTAGTTGTCCAAATTCCAGTACTTAATATCTTTATTACGTCATACTTTTACTATACATACACTTACAGCCAGAAAGCATTGTAAATACCCTGCCGGAAAGCAAAAACTATTCGGTAAAGTTTCAAACCAAGAACTGGGTAAAATTCATTAAAGTCAATCTACTGTTATACTACTGTGCCCAAAAAATAAGGTGACATTTGAATTTAAACAGCGCGCGTCGAAGGATTGAGATAATTATTATTTTTTTAGGTTGGTAGTACTGTCAGTCGCATTTATGTCAAATTTCATGTCAAAATATTCATTAGTGTTTGAGATACGTGTCGTTTTGTGAGCTGCTAAAAGTGAATATTTTCGTTTTTTGCGATGTCGAAATTTGTTGAGCAAAGAATTTGCATTAAATTTTGTTTACGGAAAAAATTTTCTGCTGCGGATACGTTGAGAATGGTGCAGAAAGCCTTTGGTGATGAGGCTATGTCTAAAAGAAATGTTTACAAGTGGTATAGTGAGTTCCAAGCCGGACGTGAACGTGTCGAAGACGAAGCGCGTCCAAGGTGACCATCAACCTCAAACGACGAAGCTCACGTTCAACAAACCAAAGATTTGGTGTTAAAAACCCGTCGATTAATAATTAGAGACTTTGCTGATGAAGATGGCATATCGAAAGGCTCAGCCAATACCATTTTGAAGGATGTTTTGGGCCTCAAGCGCGTCAAATCTCGACTGGTACCGAAAACATTGAATTTTTTGGAAAAAAGGCATCGCGTTGCAGTGTGTGAAACGATGGCTTCCGACTACCAGGGTGTCATGAAATGCATTATAACTGGCGATGAGACTTGGATCTATGCTTACGACTCCGAAACAACCGATCAATCGAGCGAATATCGTGCTAAAAGAGAGTCGAGACCAAAAAAAATTGCGCCAAAGTAGCTCAAAAATCAAGGTCATGTTGACTGCTTTCTTCGATTATCGTGGTTTTGTGCATTATGAATTCCTTCCAACCGGTCAAACAGTCAACAAGGAATATTATTTGAACGTTATGCGTCGTTTGCGTAACGCTATCCGCCTAAAAAGATCGGAATTGTGGAAAGACAATTTTTGGGTTTTACACCACGGTAATGCACCATCCTATACTGCCCTCGTAATTCGTGATCATTTCGCCAAAAACTCAACCCATATCGTTCCGCAACTACCGTATTCACCTGATTTGGCGCCGTGCGACTTCTGGCTGTTCACCAAGCTCTAAAGGCCGCTCCGATGACGCCGTTTTTATACGAAAGAGGAGATTCAAGCCGCAGCGAAGACGGAACTGAAGGCCATGTCGGAAAGTGACTACAACCAGTGTTTCGCAGATTGGAAAATCCGTTGGCATAAGTGCATTGCATCGGAAGGGGATTACTTTGAAGGGGATGAAATTGATTTGGAAAAATAAATAAAGAATTTTCAAAATAAATACAATGTCAACTGTGCACAGTACACCTCATTACCATTTCATCTTGTCGTTCGGCGAGCGTTTACCAGTTCTACTTTTGAATGTATACATAGTATAAGAGAGAGAGAGAGAGTTTGCTCGGTTGATTGGCTTATACTTCTGATATGCAAGAACCAATATACGGATGATGCCCCTTACTATTTCTATTTCTAGTTCCTAAAATATCTAATTGTGTCTAAAATCAGTTGACGAAGCTTTAGCTAATATTTAAGTTTATGTTCCAATAGTCGCTTAAGTATCGGATTTCATTCTTGGTTGCTGTCTTTGAAAAGTGCGAGTGTTGGACGTAGGAGGAGTCTTTTTTCAGTAATTAATAATTACACCCATATTCTTTAAAAAAATTGTTGCCAAAATCATAAACAAATAAAAAAAAAATAAAAAAAATCAATTGGCACTGAGATTATGAAGGTGAGTTAGTTAATACATTTCACTATTCTGTATTAGTCATATTTTTATTAGATATGCTTAGTTATCTTACTCTTTCGAAATGGCTATACTATATTTTGAGCGGACAGCTCGACCCGTGGCCGTATAATAACCTAGGTTCCTCCCATTTACGTAGAATCGGCAACCATGTTCAGTTTATATGCTCAGTAGTGTCTGAAGTGATCACCTCGGATTTCAATCTGGCTTAACTTCGAAGTTGGTTAATTAAACGATTTTCTAATACTCTTTTAAGGCCTGTACCCAATATGCCAGGCTAGAGAAAAAATGGGCCGAGCTCTAAGCAGTCAGTGCGTATTAAATTGTCTGCAATCTTGCATATCTATTTATAAGTTTTACTATTCGTCCATTGTCGTTCAAAAGTACCATCGAGTTATTATAAATGATTATTATTTGGGCTTGGGGAAATACTGCTTATGTTTGGAAGAACAAAAGATAGGAAGTGACTTCCTTATTCAGAACAAATTCATGGCTTTATATTATTATACAATTTGGATACGTTTATAATTTTTTATTTTGTATTTGCACTAGACTATCACTTTTTCGATACACAGTAGCTGAACGCAAAGTCGGAATCGGTATCGACAACGGTAAGTTGATTTGTCTTTCAACTTTACTGAAGTCTGATGCTTTTATGGCGAGACATATGACAGGCATTTGTTGTTAGTGCCCTAAAGTCACATTCTCGACCTAGTCCAATTTCTCGCAGGGTGTGTGCCAGCAACTAAGTACCACTAAGTATATGTGTGAATGCTGAAGTGCATTTGCAAAGTTGCAACAAAATGTGCGGCCCATAAAGTATAAACATTTGGTTGTATATGTGTTTGTTGTTGCCAAAATATTAGTACGGAAAATTGTAGGCGAATGTAGTGGGAAGCAGAAATAAATTGTACATTATATCATTTACAGTTATTGGCATAAAGTGCTGCTTGCGTGTGTGTGCGGATGTGAACAGTTGGTTGGATGCTTGTGAATGTTATGTATGTATGTATGTACGCGTGCACATTCGCACTTTAGCGCTTATAATTTGATATTTGCAATTTGTTGTTATTATATTTTTTTCATTTCTTGACTTTTATTGCAAACATTTGCTCATATTTCATTATAGTTTTCGCTGTTGCCACAAGTCAGAGTAGCGAAACTACTTAAATGGTGAAATTAAAAAAATGATCTGCATTACTCGTTGATTTCCCGTAATTTGCGCTCCACTTTGCTCGCATTTATTAGCAAATTGCAGCTGGATGCATGTATGCCGGTGTATGTGTGTTGGCGTGTGGCAAATGCAATGCGAGTTTTTTGCAGCGCAGCAACTTTGACTACAACTTTACTGTGCCATTAGCACACTTTACCGCCCATTCGCTCTGCAAATATTGTTGCCAGTTGTAACCAACGACAAATGCACTCAAATATATGTAGATATAAACTTTAGGGTGGTCCTTAAAAATTTTAAGTTAATGATGCCTTTCAGAAACTTTCAGTACCGCCACAACAAAGGGTTCTGTTATATTCGAATATAAAATATTTCAATATTACTTTAAGTTAGGATGTGCCGTTTGGTGGTCTTCAGACTGTAGATTTGTGCATAAGAACTCAAATAGAACTCATTTTAACTCTTCTTCTTCTTCTTTACTGACGTAGATACCGCTTGGTCAGTCGCCAGTCGTTTCTTCTCTTCGCTACGTGGCGCCAATTGGATATTCCAAGCGAAGTCAGGTCCTACTCCACTCGGTCCTTCCAATGGAGAGGAGGTCTTCCTCTTCCTTTGCTTCCGGCGGCGGGTACTGCGTCGAATACTTTTAGAGCTGGAGTGTTTTCATCCATCCGGACAACATGACCTAGCCAGCGTAGCCGCTGTCTTTTAATTCGCTGAACTATGTCAATGTCGTCGTATATCTTGACAGCTCATCGTTCCATCGAATGCGATATTCGCCGTGGCCAACGAGCAAAGGACCATAAATCTTTCGCAGAAGCTTTCTCTCGAAAACTTTTAACTCTTTTAACTCTTACTGAATAGTAAAATTGTCGCAAAGGTACCCAAAATTCCATAATATATATTCTTATAAGAGTTTATTCATATAATAATGTATAAACATAAGGTCTCTTAAAAAAATGAAACTCATAGTTTTTTAGAAACTTTACTGCTCTATAAAAATGGTCTCTTATGATTTTTTGATTAAGTTAAGCGTTCACGAGATATTCATCGTCAAACATCAATGCATATTAGGGTGGATAAAAAAAAAAATATATATATTTTTTTCTCGTTTGGTACTCTGAAAAATAGGTTTCTAGACATCTCTAAGAAAGCCTCTACAAAAACCTATGAGTTTCATCATTCATAATGATTTTTTTCATTGAGTTATAAAATCCATAAGAGATAAAAAATGCTCCCAAAAATAATCAAATTTTAACTATTAATATCTTTGAAACGGTTGAGTTTACGAAAAAATCATGGGAGACCTTTTTTTAGGCCATTCAATTTCCTACAAAATCTAAGGAACAAGATATTTTTTTTAAATTGTTGGAAGCGAAATATAAATTTTTCTATCTGATAACCAGAAAAATCCAGGACCTTCCGTTACAGTTATAAACTCATATTTGGAGAGGCTTTCTTAGAAGTTTTTAGGAGCCTAGTTCCGAGTACCAATCAAAAAAAAAATTTTTTTTTGAATCACCCTGGTATATATTATATATACAGATATTATAAAAATTAATTGACATAAAGGTAGTTCTTGAAAAAATTAAAGGAAACTTTTTCATAATCACTGCCTCGCACAATATTTGATTTTTTTCAACAATGCTGGATGGTTGAGAAAGTCGCATAATGGTCTTCAGTCCTTAGATTTTCCTAAAAAACAAACTTGAACCGGAAACTTTATTATCGCTGTAAGGTTTTAAGTTGAAAAAAGTAAAAAAAGCTTAGTTTAAACAGATGTAAGCATCGCCCTAATGTGATAGAGGATAAGCTTTGAAAATTAAATATACTTGTATATACTTATTTATTGATTCTGACTCTTATTCAGTATTGAAACAAACATTTCTGATCTGATAAAATTTTTGGATCTTGTAGATTCTGTAATCTGAGCTACCGATTTCTGTATCATCATCGTTTTGTATTAGTTTCGAATACTTATATTAGTAGTTAATTAAAAAAAAAAAAACTTTACCAATTTAAGTACCCCCCTAATGTTCATAAACATAACTCAAGACATTGCCAGTTTAAAGCGAATTGTTGTCATGATAGCAGCAGATAATATTGTGTTACACACGCACGCTGTGTGTATTAAACATAGTGCAGTGAGAAGACGCAGAGTTACACAGTAAAACTACCACCAGGCCTGCAAAGGTAACAAAATTTTGCAAAAACAGCAGCAAATGCATTGCAACAAATATAATATTTTATGCTGCGCAAAACAGTTGCACTGGTAATGGGCGTACATTACGCCCGTGGGCGTGCGCCCTTAGACAACAGTGACAGAGACCGACAACGTCTTCTTCAACTATCTTCGGCGCCACCTACTCCATTTTCATTTCGTAATATTTTCATTTGACATTTCGTTCAAGCATTGCACTAGAAAGTTCCACAGCAAAAAAAAATCACAAAAAAAATGTGAACACCCTTATGTAAGTGTGTGTGTAAGGGTCCAACAACTTTATGACAAACTGCAAAATGAAATGGGAAAAACATTTCATAATTAATTTTATTGAAGTTTGAAGTGCGCACAAAAGGAATACGCTCCAGCTCGGGTTGTGTTGAAAAATTGTAGTGGGGTTGGTAGAAGAAGAGAGCAGCGTAGTGGGTTCAGTGCTAAGATAATAGTTGACAAGTTGGTTCGACGACCAGCTAAATTAAATTTAAAAATTGTGGTTCAGATTTTTTAGCTGAACGTAGCTCTTCTATTGAACAATTGAATTCTAATCGAATCTGGATTCTCAATTCTAAGCAAATTTAAATTTTAAAAGTAGACTGGGACCCAGTCATCATAATTTGGCGATAAAAGAGCTTGAAATCATGTTTTCCGTGTCTACAAGAGCCATTATTTCATTATGAATTCAAGAGTATCTAACAAAATGACAGGTTATGATCTTGATATGACCAATCATAAATGGTTAAAACTAAATATAAACCAGCAAACATGAATATGAGTAAGAGATTTAATTAGTACTGATTTCCCTGCCTTCTCGCACTGTCTAGTTCATCTACTATATCTTGCCTATTAAGTATGTATATGCGACTGCCTCTGTGAACTCGACAACTTTATGTCTATATTTGGATATTTCCAGCAGAAACAATGTCGTCCTTAAACCAAAAAAAAAGAAAAATATTTTAATAACATTTATGTATGTAAGAACAGCCGATAACGTTATAGAGCTACAAGCAGAGAAAGAGAGAAACATGAGCAAGCTTAAGAGCATGTAAAGATAAATAGTTGTGCGAACTGTTTTTAATGAGTGGGCGTGTAGCATTGGTAATTACTTTGAACATTAATTTTAATTAGCAGTGGTGCGTGAGAGCCGAAAATAACGCATACAAATGATAGTTTTGGTGTAAAGTTGAATCACTGATGAGATAGTGACATAAATTTAGTACTCAAGAGAGGTATGTAGAAGAATTGCCTTTGTTCACATTTTAAATTTTTTGCCAAAGAGTTTAAATTATTAGCAAAACTACTAGAAGATCAAATCGTACAGTCATATACATATATACTAATATTATAAAGAGGAAAGATTTGTACCTATTTTTGTGTGTTTGTATGTTTGTATGTTTGTAATGAATAGGCTCAAAAAGTACTGGACCGATTTACAAAATTCTTTCACCAGCAAAATGCTACATTCTTCCAATTTGACATAGGCTGCATTTCATTTAAAAAAAAAAATTAGGAATCCTTGGTAAAATTTGAACAATGTTGCCGAAGGAGTAGAAAAATGAGTCTTAAAATGTCTTTCGTCGGATCTACAGAAAACTCCGCGATAGCATATGTCCAACTATTGTAGTTCTGTCACTAAAACAACTTTAACTTTAAACATTAATGGGAACGCTAACACTACTTTCTTAGAAATAGTGTTTGCTATAAGTTTCTTCATACCACTTTCGAAGCTTTTACTAAACAATTTTAAATAAAATATGCTTATAAGGGATGATCCATTTAGAGGTTCCCTACTTTTTTAAAGAAAGAACATTCTTCGTCATTTATTTTTTGAAGATTATCTCTTTTAATTGTTATCGGCAGAAAACGTGGAGTTTTGACTTTTATATACTCATAGAGCCAGAAAAATACCTTATCGCTGAACAAAATTTGTCTCGAAAACGTCGGAACTTCCTAGTCCTCGGAACTTTTCAAAAGCCCATAGAGCGAATCGATGTCACTTGAGAAGGTCGAGCGGCTTCATTTCGTGCTCAAGCTATATTTTGTATCTCGACGTAAAAATCGTTCCATGCGACGGTCCGAAATACTGCGAACGCTGTCGAATCGACTCTCCACAGTCTTCGTGTACACTCTCAACTACGGCTGCGGTATTTTCTTCACTGGGTGCTGGACGTGGTCTGTTCGGTCGAATATTATCCAATAGTAAATGCTGTATCTCAAAATGGTTGATGGTGTTGCGAATAGTACGCTCAGTAGGCCGATTACACAATCTTTTCAGAATGTGAATTTTCGTAATAAAGTTGAACGATTTGTAAAGACTGTTCAAGTCTGAGTCTTTCCATGATAAAATGCCAAACAATACTTAACAAAAATATCATGACAGCTGGACACGACTCACGTGTGATCTGTGAAAAAAGGCTATTGAAAAAAGTACCTATACGTGGATCACCCTTCAGAACTAAATTTTCTCAGAAAATTTTCAACATAATGTAATCGAGATGTAAAATCAAGTTGTTAAGCCTACTTCAACCAGATTCCTGCATGGCTTCTTGTACTGAATTGCACTGCCTAACTAATCAGCAGAATTCATTATTTATTTTAATTTTTTAATTTTTCAAAAGTGCCCGCCACTTAAACCATCAAAGAAATTGAACATAAATAGACTTACATACAAATATAACTGTGGGATTTTTTTTAATAAAAATATTTGTGAAAAAAAAGTGTTTTATATCCAAATTTCCAAAAATAAATAATTGTCTACCCTGTGCGATGCCGGGACGGGCTGCTAGTGTTTCATAAAATAATAAAGATTTCAGACTCCACAGCACCAATTACACTTGACTGACTTACATAGATGTAGCGGCGAAATGATTCCTCCAGAGATATAGGCAAAAATTTAGAGTAAGATTTCCGAAATCCGTTATTATTGCTATGATTATGTTTAAAAATAATGGCCTCGCTTTGACTTGAGGAAAAGCTGATAAAACCTCCTGTCAAAGCGAGGTAATTACTTTTAAATTTATACCATATTTAACAGCATGCCAACAGAACCATTACATTTGTTGTAAGGCTCGACTAAGCAGATCTTCTTTGATTTCGGCCTTTTCTGTTTCAGTTTGTTTTTGGAGCGCTAATCTCTAAATTGTCTGGAAGCTACGACCTCATATTTAAGAACTCAAGCGTTGTTTCTAGATATGCTGCGTTTGATAAAAGGAGAGTCCTCAGTTACGTAGTCAAACATCTCATCATCGATTCGACGTCATCTTTGCAAAAGATTTGGGTGATTTGGTACAAAAATGATACCCAAAACATTAACCAAAAAATATTGACTCGATCTAGATGACATGTTGAGGCCTTTGGCTATCTCTCTGATGCAAACGCGATGATTTTCAAGGACTGTTTCTGTAACTTTTTTGACTTTATGGTCATTAAGAGAGTTGGTTGGACGACTCGCATGTGTAAAGTTTTCGGGGATTACACGATGTTCATAAAAAAGGAGATTCTCCCAAATACATCTGCAGCATTTTCCAGTATGCCGTTGGAGAGATTGCGTTTTAAAGAGAAAATTTCAAACGAACTCGTATTAATTTTTTTCCTTATTAAAAGTCGCTGGGCAAACTTTTCTCATTGCAGACAAACAGCTGCTAAAAGATACTAATTGATATATGGATTTCAAATTCCTCCCAACTATAAAAGAAATTGTACCAATCTAGCAAAAAAAAAATATATCGAGTCCATTTGTTCAAACTCAAGTGGGTGTTTCAAATGTCTTAATTTTGGGGCAACGTCGCTACTTTAATGGTACTATCAGCTAAGCCACTTTTTCTTAATCGCCTGAACTGTTTTTCTGGTTGGTGCGAAATCTTAAATATCGGTAAAAGGTGAGGCATTTAATGAGAAATTTCGATTCGTATTCCCCAAGTTTAAAATTAGTAAGGCAAATTTTCAAAAAACTTCAAATAACGAGGTTTGCTTTCACATAACATCAAATCGTAGTTTTTCAAAAAGTGAACTAATGTTATAAGTGTTCCACCTCAAACGATTTCAAATTATAGATGCTATTTGGTTGAGTACTTGCTTATGAATTTCCATGTTAATCAATTAAATGCAGCATTGTGAAAATAGTACTAATACTATTTTACTTTACCTCTCATACTTTTGCGTCGATTTGGCGACGAACATACATAAATTCCAACAATAATCGCACACGACTTTGCGGCTCCATCTGCTCCCACTTGGCATCGAAGAACTTTATCTACTACAGTTCGACACACATTGGCGTTCAACGCCGCCGAGCCAGCAATATTTTGTAAACAATATTTTTGTCGCAAACATATTTTGTTTATTCCTGCGTACTTTCTGCGTCAACAACAACAATTTTCTCAAAACTTTACTTCGATACAAGTGATTTTGTGTTCGCTTTTGATTTTGAATGCTTACTGTGGGTCTGTGTTTGGCATTACGACTTGGGTTGAAAGGATACGTGTTTATATTTTTGTTGTACTATGAAACATTATTACACATATTCCAAACATTCTCAGTAGTGCATGTAAAATGTTTAAAACTCTTACAAATCTTGAACTTTAACGTACATAACATTCTTTGTATTTTATGTTGACCTCTTCTGTCTGAAGACCCGATAAAAACTGGAATTACTGTTTGCTCACTTTTGAAGCGTATACTTGTAGATCCTTACATATACTACTTGAAAACCTGCACGCTGAGGGTATGCATCTAGCTTTCATTATATCATTCGTCAAAATGATATTGAAACACCACGATTGCCATACTTTCTATGAGTCTGGGGAATTACGAGGTTTGACTATTAAGTAATGAGACTGATTTTATTGCCGCACTTGTGGTAAACCTGTGAGCTTGAAATTTCCCTTCTTCTTTTTTCGGCATCCCTTTCCACTCCATTGATATATGTACCATCACTCTAGCTTATTTAGTTCACTTGAGCAAAACGAAGGTGAAAACGATGATTGTTGCGTTTTTTGATAGCCGTGGAATCGTCCACAAAGAATTTGTTCCACCGGGGAAAACTGTGAATCAAGTCTACTATTGCCAAGTACTCGAAATATTGCAAAAACGAGCCTACAGGGTGCGCCCAGACATCGCTCGTAACTGGATCCTTCATCACGACAACGCGCCGTGCCACACCGCCCTCAGCGTGTCCCAGTATTTGGTCTCTAAAGGGATCGCCGTGTTACAACAGCCGCCTTATTCGCCCGACATGTCACCCCGTGACTTTTTTGTTTCCTAAAACAAAATCGATGGTCAAAGGAACACATTTTGAGTCGATTATGGACATCCAGGCAACCGTGACGAGGGTACTCGTAGGCATCGAAGCGTTCCAGAAAAATTACGAAGCATGGAAAACGTGCTGGAATCGCTGTATAGCTGCCCAAGGGGACTACTTTGAAGGAGATGGCAGAGTTGTAGAATAATTTTCAAATATACCGAAATGGAATCAATCTCGTTACTTAATTGCCAGACCTCGTAGTTGAGATTGATTTTAGAAGCTTCAATAAATATTCGGCTTCTAGGCGTTTTCCCAATATAGGACGGTGTTTCGATCCATATCTGCGAACTCTCTGCTAACTTTGGGTCTAAAAATGAAGCACGAAAAATATGGCTTTCGAAATAAAAAATTGGGATTTTCATGAAAATGAGAAAATTGGATATTTTTTAGACTTGTTTTGAGAATTTCCCAGAAAAAATGAAGGAAATAGATATAGAATTCTATAAGAAATAGGATATTGGCAAATAGAGAAAAAGAGACAGATAGAGAGAGAATAAGATGAAAAGAAAGAGGCAAAGAGAAAAAGCGAGACTTAAAAGTAAAGACAGGTCACCTGGCTAATTCAAGCAAATTGATATTCGTGAAGCTACTTGAGGTTACTTTACGTCACTACGTCACGGGTCTCATTGAAATGTAATAATTAGACCACAAGTTTTGAAAAAGCGAATGTAAAAAAAAAACTTTTATAAACACAACATTCCAAATTCGTACTGTATATAAATGATTTGTTGAGCAATCATGTTTAAAAGGTTTGCCGTTTTTTGGTTATATTGGCTTTAATGTAAGAAGCCGAGAACATATTGCGTAAAAAAGAACAATTCTTCGATGATCCACATTGATGTTAATACGAGTAGGTGAGGGAAAGTTATATTCACGTAAAAGTTCAAACAGAGATGCCATCTTGTAAAGAAAATCTCAAAGTCACTTTGTAACATAAATCGCTACATAAATATATATATAACATCAATGCGGCAATGGGATAATACAATGCAAGGGAAAGAGACTTCTTTTTTAAATTTTTTTTGAAATTCTATAATTATTAAAATCTATCTTAAGGCCTGAATATACCATCATAGGAGCACATAAAAAGCAGTTTCGGCTGTGTTTTTGGAAACAATGTTGCCATAAAAATTTAAAAATACTATATTTACTCCGCAGGGTTGTGCGCTGGGGTTGGGACCCGCCACGTAAAAAAACACCCTCAATGAAGGAAAACAACAAGCCTCGGATGAGTGAGCGATTGTTAACTCGGTTATAATCGCGTAAGCGGTGTCTACGCCAATTAAGAAGAAGAAGATATTTACAAAATACCATCTTATTCTCAAACGCTCTTTTTCTGTTTGTGCTATAATTAAATTTGTATAGCTCAAAAGGTTGCATGTTGAAATTTTATTTCAATTAATAGTATTTAAACACAAAGTCTGTGAAAAGTACCGCTAACAAAAAATTTGTTAAAATTAAATTAATTAAATATATTATATTTTTTCATTTTTTTTTTGTTTTTTTGTTTATTAATTCTTTGCAATACCAGAAGCAGCTGAAATTTTCAAATTTTACCTACGCTCAAACCGCTCTACGCCTCCTGCTCACACATAGCCATTACTTGCTTTACACCTCACTCCCTTTTACCGACTTCGTTTTACTCATTAAACACATAATTTACTTTATCATATTTGTCTGCGCTGACTCTCTTTTTTTGCCTTATATAACATTTGCTTCTCACTCTCTTTGAGTTTTGTCTCAGTAATGATATTGCGTTTAAATTATTATTATTTAAATTAAAATTTATAGTGAATATAAGGAATAATTACACACATTCGCCGCTTGCGCCTTGTTTCAACTCAACTGTCGACCTCGTGCAGCGCCCTTCACTGCTTTTGCGGCTCCACTCCACTCCACATGCGTGTAAAGTTGGCACTCGTCGCTTCATAAAAACTGGTTATACACGGCGTATACGTACTTAATGTGTAATTTGTGAAGCGCTTGTATAATATGCATGTAAATTGTGATTTTCTGCGAACGTTTCTTCATGCCACGCCGCATGGCCTGCCAGTGGGGCTTTGTGAGTGTGTGTGTGTGTGTCTTCGTACATGCTTGGCGCATGCGGTGGCAATTAATTAGTTTTATTGCTTGGATTCATTCATTTTCATGTAGTCTGTGACGCAGAATATTCGCTGCCTCATTTGGACTTATATTCTTTTTTTTAATTTTCTTCCTTAATTTTTCTTTTGAGTGAAACTAAAAAGTGAGGAAAGGAAATAATGAGATTTAATTTCTTTCTGATAAAGTATTATGATGTTATACACATATACGATTGGTTTGCAGGCTTGAGGAAAAGCATCATACTGGGACATTGACTGAGTAATCATAAATACATATGTACATATATAGAAATTTATCATATAAGTATATTCATAAAGTTAGTTGTTACTTAAAATCTTCGCTCAATCTCGACGGTTCGGATGAAGAAAAAGCAAAAGTATTTATACTCAGTTAGAAGAAACCTATGTACATACGTAATCGGTTCACGAGAAGTACATATATAATATGGAATAGGACCAACTGATGGGAATGCTGTAAAATTTGTCAAAGGTTAATGGAAATGATATTATCAGGCTAACATTGACAATAATAACAACGATATAGTAAATACTTTATAAATCTCCAGTATCCGATAAACGTTCTGAGCCTTCCCACGTATTGGCTGTTGCGTTTGCTTAAAAGTTGTCGCAATAGTTTACACGTTGAACCAGCTTCGAAGACTGTCGGAATATAATGACTGTTGGTTTTTTGTAATATGAAAGGCATGCCGACTACTTGGCGAAGACTAAGATGGATACAGTGCTCCATTATGCCCTGTTTTTCGGCTAACTCCACTCCAAAGTGCAAAAAAAATTGCATCATTTGGCGAAGAAAAAAGTATTCTTCCACCATGACACCGCATCAGCTCGCATCGACCCGAAAAATCAGTCGAACCGCTATTCTATCGTTGGGATTTTCCAACTTTGGCTTGGTGTGATTAGTTTTAGTTGCCAAACTTGAAGTAGTCATTTGTTGGACATAAATTTGATTCGCATTAGCCGGATTTTGGCAAAAGCCTACTTTCCAAATATCCAGAAAACATATTATTCAGTCAGGTAGCCGAAGTTAGAGTATTGCTGGAGTTAGTGTGTCTAGCTAAAAGGTGAACAACACTTTTTAGAAAATTTGATAATAATTAGATAATGAAGTGGAATCAAATTTTTGTTTTAAATCATGACCTTATATGCCACACAAAAAACCTGTGGATCAAAATGGTATGAGACAAAGTTCTTCAAACACAACAGTCGGCAATATATATATTTGCAAGGTAGATAATTCAATAATTTAGTCTATACCTAAAATGTTATTTTCAAAGTATTCGAGAGAGTCTGAATAAATTGGAGTGGAAGACATGAGACCATCCAAATGGCGGATCGCATTTGTTTAAACATGAAGGGGAGAAACTATATTTCTTTCGCTCTCTTGAGAAATTGAAACTTGTGAAGCTTCCTAAGCAGTTTTTCAGCAACATTTAATTGATTTAGTTGTCATTATTATTTAATAATAATTATATGTTTTATACTTATACATATTTTTCATAATTTAAAGATTATATGTACTGTGCCCAAAAAATAAGGTGACATTGTATTCATTTTGAAAATTCTTTATTTATTCTTTCAAATTAATTTAATCCACTTCAGAGTAATCCCCTCCCGATGCAATGCATTTATGCCAACGGATTTTCCAATCTTCGAAACACTGGTTGTAGTCACTTTCCGGGATGGCCTTCAGTTTCGTCTTCGCTGCGGCTTGCGTCTCCTCTATCGTATAAAAACGGTGTCTCCGGAGCGGTCTTTTGACCTTGGTGAACAACCAGAAGTCGCACGGCGCCAGTTCAGGTGAATACAGTGGTTGCGGAACGATATGGGTTGAGTTTTTGGCGAAATGATCACGAATTACGAGGGCAGTATGGGATGGTGCATTATCGTGGTGTAAAAACTAACAACTATCTTTCCACAATTCCAGCCTTTTAAGGCGGATAGCGTTACGCAAGCGACGCTTAACGTTCAAATAATATTCCTTGTTGACTGTTTGACCGGTTGGAAGGAATTCATAATGCACAACACCACGATAATCGAAGAAAACAGTCAACATGACCTTGATTTTTGAGCGACTTTGTCGCGATTTTTTTGGTCTCGGCTCTCTTTTGGCACGATATTCGCACGACTGATCGGTTGTTTTGGGGTCGAAAGCATAGATCCAAGTCTCATCGCGACTTATAATGCATTTCATGACACCCTGGTAGTCGGAAAGCATCGTTTCACACACTTCAACGCGACACCTTTTTTGCAAAAAATTCAATGTTTTCGGTACCAGTCGAGATTTGATGCGCCTGAGGCCCAAAACATGTTTCAAAATGGTATTGGCTGAGCCTTTCGATATGCCAACTTCATCAGCAAGGTCTCTAATTGTTAATTGACGGTTTTTCAACACCAAATCTTTGATTTGTTGAACGCGAGCTTCGTTGGTTGAGGTTGATGGTCGCCCTGGACGCTTTTCGTCTTCAACACGTTCACGGCAGACTTGGAATTCACTATGCCAATTGTAAACATTTCTTTTAAACATAGCCTCATCATCAAAGGCTTCCTGCACCATCCTCAACATATCCGCAGCATAAAATTGATTCCGTAAACAAAATTTAATGCAAATTCTTTGCTCAACAAATTTCGACATTGCAAAAAACGAAAAACTCACTTTTAGCAGCTCACAAAATGACACGTATCTCAAACACTAATGAATATTTTGACATGAAATTTGACACAAATGTGACTGACATAACTACTAACCTAAAAAAAATAATTCTCCAAATCCTTAGACGCGCGCAGTTTAAATTCAAATGTCACCCTTTTGGTCACAGTATATATATATTTTGCCATTTGTATGGAATTTATAGCACTTTTTTATATTACTTATGACTTGAATTTATTTTTCTTCGCAAACATATCAGATTCAAAGCACTCCGAACTATGTTTCCTTGCAAGAATACTAAATTTAATTACACTCTATATGTTTGATATTAAAGAACTAACATCCTAACTACATATTACGATGAGTAGAAGCACGAAAAGATTTTAAGATTGATGAAGTTTTTGTTGCTTGATTTTTTTTATTCCATATGCACTAAACAATGGCAAATTACGAATATAAAATTAATTTGATATCTAATGGCATCTTTTCTCGCATATTAGAAGAATCAGTCAAAAGCGGTCCCTTATTCTCTATTTGCTGGAGTTTATGAAGACAAACATCAAAATATGGCATAAGAATATCAGCCGAATGGTTGTTAGTCGGCGTCATTTACGATACCAAAAATCTTCCATCTACAAACACCCTATTATTATACTTTGAATAAGGTACATATATCAAGCTTGCCACGAAGCTTACAAAACCTAAAATTTAACGTGGAAGATCCTTTCATTTCTACGTTAATTTTTCGCCAAAAAACTGATCAATTGTCCGAATCGATATTGGACCACCACAGTATACATATAGCTGTCATTCAAGTTCATTCTTCAAAATCTTCATAAAGCTTTGTGTATACCATTTTATTCTATAATAAATGCAACTAAGTATGTTTGAAGGATATTAGAGTTTCGATGAAGTCGAAGATAACAAATTTCGCCTAATTTCGTGAAAATATTTTACAAATAAAAAAGTTTTCTATAGGATTTGGTCCATCAGTATGCATGGCAGCTATATAATATTGTGCTGCGATATCAGCGGTTCCAACAATTCACACGTGCTTTTTTTTTGTTTTTGTTTTCGGAGGGGGAATCTTTCATAGATACTGATACTTAGTTCTATGCAGTATGCACGATTCGTACTGCTCGCTAACAGTGCACCTCATTCGGGACCACGCCTAATAAGTAAAATCTTACTATATTGGACTTGCGGAACAGTACGCCTACGTACTAAACCCTGAATTCCGTCATCTGTAGCTTTATGGAAAGGTCCTGCGGGACCGCCGCTAGGCATTACATCGCAGGACCAGCTTAGCCTATTGGCTCACGTCATTAGCGCGCTGTTTGCGGCTCTAGCTTCACTGCTTCTTTGGTGTTTGTCTATTCTCAGCTCTTGCAGCATCAGAGCCGTCGTCCTCTCCATGGCATACCATACTCGTCTTTTTTGCAGCATATGATTCACTATGTTATCAGGTGTTACTCGGCCTGTCACTTCTATCTCCAGGGCCTGGCGCTCTGACGTAAATCTCGGGCAGTAGAAAAATATGTGTTCCGCATTTTCACTACTGTTACCACAGAAAGAGCAAGTAACGCCATTATCATGACCATACCTATGCCGGTACTCTCTGAAACATCCGTGTCCTGTCAGAAACTGCGTCATGTAGAAGTCAGTCTCGCCATGCTTTCGTTCCACCCATTCTTGTACTTTCCCGATTAATCGGTGCGTCCATCTTCCCTTTGTTGCTGTGTTCCAGCGATTTTGCCATTCCTCCATGCTTTATTGTCTTTCCACTTTTCGCTCTGCCGTTGTCAGCTTTCTGCCTATACTTTTGCTTTTGTCATGGGTCCGCTTCAGTTCTCGAGCCATTATATCTGGCGGCATTATCCCAGATATAACACTAGCGGCTTCATGAGATACCGTGCGGAATGCGCTAATAGTTCTAATTGCGCCTAACACTGATTGTGCCATGTAAGTTTTTTGCATAAGCGCTGATCCCCATACAGGTGCGGCGTACATTACAATTGACTGGCTAACCTTGGCCAAAAGTGCTCTGCTTCATTTGTTTTGGACCTCCTATGTTGGCCATAATTCTGGTTAGGGCCGCATTTACTCGGGCAGCTTTTTCGCAGGCTTTCTCAATGTGAGTTTTGTAGCTCAGTCTCGCGTCGATCATTACATCAAGGTACTTTAGTGCTGATTGTGTTGTAATGCTGTGTCCGTCAATTTTAAGGGTGGTATTCTCTAGTTTCTTTCTGCTCGTAATAAGCACTGCTTACGTTTTTTGTTCCGTGAGTTGGAGTTTTGAACTGTTTAGCCAGAGTTTTATTTTTGGTACCATCTCACTGCATATACTCTGAGTTTGGTGGATTTGTGTTATGGTTACCGCTATATCATCGGCGTATCCGATAATATGTACTTCCTTAGGCAGCGAGAGGCGTAATATTCCATCATACGGGGCATTCCATAAGAGTAGACCCAGTACGGAGCCTTGTGGCACACCACCAGTTACCATATACTCTTTTGGATCTTCGTCTGTGTCGTAGAGCAGTAGCCTATCGGACAAATAGCTCTGTATGATGCTCAACAAGTAAATTGGTATTTTTTTCGCCCGGAACGCACGCAGTATGTGGGGCCAGTACGCCGAATTAAATGCGTTTTTTACATCAAGCGTTATGACCGCGCAGTATTGTTTATTGCCGTACATCCATCTTTCTCCTTCTATGGCCTTTTCCACAATACCTGTGAGCTTCTTAATTGCGTCAACAGTTGAGCGTTTTTTGCGAAATCCGTATTGGTTATTTGACAGGCTGTAGGCCTCCCTTTCCAGGTAGCTTTCTAGTCGGACACAGATAATCCACTCCATCATTTTTCCCAGTGAGAAAAGAACGTGTGCAATGTGTGTAAACTGAACGACGGGCAGGGTTTAATTGACTCAATTAGCCCTTATGCGCTCTTATACATACATATATATGTTTATTAAAAACAGAACAGTGATGATACTGACTTGGATCATATAAAGAGGTAAAAATATAGTTTAAAAATTCATGAATACAGTTAAATGTTAGCCTCAAAAGTATTTGTTTAATACATTGTCTTCTTCGGTTCTAGATGCTAGTTTAGACCAATTTTGAGAAATTCAGTTTATATCTATCCCGTGACATTTCGCCAATATTTATTAGTTTATATTTATCACTATTCTAGAGAAACTAACCATAAGACCTACAAATGTACCGCCACCTTCTTGTCTGAGTGCACCTTATCGCCTCGTGCGGTTCAATAAATTCCCGACAAATGCTCGCCGTTGTCTCCACAAACACGACAATAACATTTTTTCACACTATCACAACACTTTATATTGCTTTGTGAATGTTGTTGTTGGTTTATTTCCGCTACCGACCGCCGTCATCGTCAATATGTCAACCGGCATTTTATTATAATGACAGATTTTGTTTTATACGCAATTTTCCTATTTATTTTGTAACAACATTTGTCTTCGCCACTAAACTAAGTTACCCACGCATCGCTCTCCCACGCCCATCCTCACCTCGACTATCGCATTTCATTCGTTCTGCGTGCGCCATCCACTTTGACAGTTTGTTCAATTCGCATTTATTTGTATTTCATTTACATTGCAATTGATATTATTTTTCTTTCTACACATTTTCGGTTGTTGTTGTTGTTGTTGATGGTGCGTAGAGCGCTGTGAGTTTGTGTGTTGCTATTGTTTTTCGTTTATTGCGCCACTATTGGCATGTGCGAGTTATTGTGATGCTTATTGCATGTAATATTACAAACAGTATTTGCTATTTACTATTTAGTGGGCGCACACATACATATGCTACATGTATTTCATGTTTATTTATGTAGCAATATAACCCAGCAAACTGAAATAGCAAAATCGACAGAATATTAAAAAAATATATATTTTTTGGAAAAATATTAGTTTTTGATAATTTTTTTTTTTTTCATCTACTCTAGAAAGCCTTAGATAGTTAAGATAAAACCAAAACCAAAAACTTGGAGTTCGAAAAAAAATTAAGGTTTGTAAATACAAATAAAAGAGAAACTGTTTTGAGCCACTTCATTTAAATTATTATGCTTAAAGAATCAGCCTTCATGACAACTTCCCCAGTAAGTCAAAATATCAAATACGTAGATTATTAATAAAATTCTATTGATAGGCAAAACTTATAGCTTTTGACCTTTTTTTGTTTTTTTTTTTTTTTTGGTTTTTTTTTTTTTTTGGATTTCCACCATAAAGCGATGCATTTCTCAAGTAACCCAGTACAGCAAATGGTTTGAAATTGAAAAGAACTCAATACATATTTCTAAATATGTACAGATAATATATAAAATAAACTATTTTGAAAATCCTATGTAAGAATTTTATGCTTAAGGAATCAACATAACCAGGAAACAAATAGAGACCTAAAAATGTCGAAGTATTGAAAAACAATTCTATAATTTCCCCCTGAATAGATACATTAACACCATAGATTTATGGCTTAATAAGCTAACCCAATAAACCAAGTGCATTGACCTCGGATTAAATTCATGCTTTAAAATGAAACTTAAAACACCAACTTATACACTTTTTTTTATTTATTTTATTCAGTCTGAGCAACAGCTTACAGTTAAATAACTCAAATCTTTATGTTCGTAAACAACAATTTTTATATGGAGACGTCAATATCTACATATAGTTGACTTTTGACCAAAAATATCGGCCAATGTGTGAAATATGTAGTTGCAATTCACAATCTGTACTGACAGAATCCAATGTGTTTTAACGTGAATACCTGTCTACGAAGACTCAATTTCACTGTGCTTTCTATTGCTAGAAGCACATAGATCAATACAATGCGTTGATCAGCGCCCCAAAGCATAAATGCATGCACAACACTATACTCTGGAGAACCAAAGCGTGAGTGCCGCCACATACACTTACACTTTGGTTCAAATTGGCAGGATGGGACTCCCTAGCCAACTTGGTCGGGTTCGAGGCCGATCTAAAACCTCTGCCGTAATCTAGGTCCGGCACCCGGCCGCAGTGCGACTTCACATTGGACAAATGGCATGCCTGCATTTAGGTTTAAACCACAACCACCACGAATCTTCCCAAAGGACCAAACCCAATGAGTAGATTGGAGTTTCCTCCAAGGGCTAACTGGTCCCCGTGGTGCCAAGTTAAAGTCTTTTGTATGACTTTTGTATCTTTTGGCTACTACCAGTTTGAGCTTTCATAGTCCCAACTCATGACTGGTGACATTTGTCGTTTGAACAACAAATGTTTGTTATATAATTGTAAATTTATATAAAAACTATAATATCATTTCAAGCTAATATTATAGCACTTTTCTGACTTTTGACCATGATGACATTCGAACCAAGATTTTAGTCAGGCCCCGAACCCAAGAGGGGGTTCCTCCTTACCCACAGTGGGAAATCTGTCCTGACAATAGTATTTCTGTGTATCAAAACAGAACTGATTCGGGTCAATTATAAAAGTTAATAGATAAAATCTGTTCGATGCTACCCAAACTGCCACAAACTACGTATAATGATTTTCGTTTTTCTGACAAATCTTATGCCGCATTTGTCGGTCAGTGTATGATTTATATATAGTATATGTATGTTTATATAAAACTGGTAGACGTTTTACATTTTTAGGTATTTCCCTGGCGTTGATTCTTGTGAGTTGCCAGAGTATAAAATCTTCCCTTACACCCGAGCTTAGCCCTTTCTTATCTGTTTTTTTTTTTAAAGGTGTGACAATTTAATTTCTAATTTTTCTCTATAAGTATGCTTTTATAACTTTCAAATATTTTTGTATAATTAAGCTAAGCTAATAAACCACATAAAAATATACAAAAATATATTTGAGATTTAAATTTTTCAAAACAAGCCCTAATATTTATAAGATAACCCAGTCCAACTAAATATTAAAATCCGTGCAATTTTTTTGTATCGAAAAAAAACAAATCATTGTTTTTTTTAACATAAAATGTACCAACATATTTAATTTATTCTAACAAACTAAACCTTTAAAATCAGCGGTAATTTTTGCCGAAAGTAAAAGGAATAAAATTTGGCTGCTATGTTAGCTAGTAACAGCTAACCCAGCTTAACCAAAAATTGAAAAGCTATACACAAAAGAAAATTTTGTAATAAATAACTCAGTCAAATAAAACTTTTAAAACTAAAAACATTACTTAATTTGACTTTTTAATTTACTCGTTGAAAATCTATAATTTAAGTTTTTTGGCAAGTAGTTTTTGAAAAAACTCATCACCTATACCCATATTTAATACTTCTGCTTTTATTAAAAATTAATTATTTAATGTAATATCTCATTAATTGGTAAATAATTTAAGGGGTTACATACGTCCAGAATTTTCAAAATCGATTGTTTTTATAGGTTATTATTCTTTATAGTTTTAGGCGGATTTGTGTGAAAGTTGATTGTAAAAATTATACAAAGTTATGGTAGAAAATTAGACCGCCCGACGAGAGTTTAATGCACACAGGTGAAAGTTTAAACGCGTTTTTCTCAAAACTACTTTTCCCGGCATGGTCTGCATGATAACTCATACAGTTTTTAACATTTTTTGAAAATGTTTTCTTTATAGTCTGTCGAGCCGGATTTTCGATACTTTTATTAAAAAATTGTATAAACATAATTAAAGTGCGACATTTATGACGTAAAACGCAAACTTTTTTTTCTAAATTCCGTAATTTGAAAAATGTTTCGAAATTAAAGAATGCGGCTCGACAGACTATAACTACATATTCATTTTACAAGAATTTTTTTTATTTTTGCAAATCCATCAACATTCCAAGGATAAATAATGCAGACTGTGGAGCAACCTTTTTTTCATTGTACTTTGGGTCACGTGATATTTTATGTACTAATTTTTGTAAAGAAAAATTAAAATACATTTTTTTATAAACTTTAAGTACCAATAAACATTGGATCAAATTTCTTTATATTTATTTCTATTGTTATTCCTTCTGAAAAAAGTTTTTCTTTTAGCGCATTTTTGGTGCTGCTGGACGTATGTAACACCTTAAGTAACAATGTATACAGGTGGCATCTCTTTTGAAAAATATATTAATCAATTAATTGAATTAAATTTTTTATAAATGGGGCAATTATTCTTAAAAATATTTCTAAATATTTGACAACGACTGTTTGCTTTAATACCTTTTGTTATATAATTTTTCTTAAATTAATTGTATAGACATTTGTGCAGGTGGTATCCTCTACTAAAACATTTTTAAATATGGGCACCCTAAACTTATTCAGTTAGTAGTTCGGAAACAATTTATTAAAATACAAACAAATAGCAACTTTCTTTCAACAACTGACTGAATGACTTTTTAATATTTTTTCTACAATCTTTCAAGTTTTACACCCCGAACAGGGTATATTAAGTTTTCCACGATCTTTGTAGCACCTAGAAGGAAGCATAAGAGACCCCATGAAGTATATACCATGAACATATAAGTAAATGTGCCTCACTTTTTCAGATATCGATCTGAACTTTTGCACATGTTTTTTTCGCATTAGGAAGCTGCTCAATAGTCCGAGCGATATCGGGTCACCATAGCATATAGCTGCAATTCAAACTGAACTATGAAAATCAAGTTCTTGTATGGAATCCTGTCTGTTAGTGAACGGTATTTTAGATATTTTTTTTTTGTTTCAAAATTATTTTATTTATTGGATCTGCTTATTCTTAAAGCCTAACAATAAGTTATGAAATCTTAAATCTATTTAAAAACTAGACAGACTCAAGCAAGTGATTCAGCTGTTTTGGTGATACATTGCTCTTCAGTATGCGGGCATATCTCTTCTTTTAAGTCGTGTTTGATCGCAGGAATGTACCAAAGCATTAGCCAAAGGGTTGGGTGATCTCGGAGTTCAGATATATATTTAATTCTGCTGTCTTCTACTTCTTTCTTTACCATAAGGATAACAAGGCCTTTATGGATATTTTCGTTACGCATGTACAATGGTGAACAAGTGATTGTTCTAAACATTTTTGACTGAAACCTTTGTAATATATCAAAATTAGTTGCACAGGTCGTACCCCACAGTTGAATGCCATACACCCAAATGGGCTTTATGACCGCATTATATGAAAGTACTTTCTTGTCTAGGCTAAGTTTGGAGTTTTTATTTACAAGCCAATTTAAATTTGCAGCTCTAATCTTCATACATGTTACTTTGCTGGAGATGTAGTATCTTAGATTCGGCTACCATTTCTTTTTTAAAAAACAAATATTTTATCAAAATTTTTTAAATAAACAGAAACTTTTTAAGCTCTTCTCTACAAATCCATTAAGGGGGTATTCTAGTCTAGAAGCATGAATTTCAGGTAACTTTTAAAGTGTCGTAAAAAAAAGCAATTAATATTTTTACCATCCATTTTTTTATTATTTTATTAGTTATTTATTAATTTTTGAAGAGTACAGAAAAAAATAAAAAACTAAAAAAAGTAAAAAATTTCAAATATTGTGAACTGACGAAGTGGGGGGTCTCCAAAAATTTCCACGTGACCATAGCCATGATTTCAACCCTCCTAGTTATCTGAAACCAAAAAGGAAAAAAGATTATTAACCTAGAATAATGTCGCAATGGTCGGAACTACGGAAAAGTGGGAAACATTTTTTTTTTTCACAAAATGGCGAACGCCTGAAAAAAAAAGATTTTTTGGATCACTTTTTCCGACTATTTCGAGTTTTTTTAAATTAATAAAAATAAAAATTTGGAGATGGGGCTAGCTTTAACCATAGACAAGCCTATAAAGAAGACTCTATAAAAATTTCAAGTAAATCGGTCCAGTAGAACCTGAGAAATTGTGGGTATCGTTCCGAAAAGTCAGTTTTGAGAAAATCGCATTTAAAGTTTCGCGTTCCGGCCAAACCAGTTTGGATGCCGGGTCAGAAAATTGTCTATATCTCCGAAAATAATTTGAGTTTTGAAAAATCCTCTTGTACACATATTCTTGAATAGTTAAACTTTAAAAATATACGAAAAAAAATTTCGATTGTTTTAAATTTCTAGACTAGAATACCTCTTTAAAGTTTTGCAGCGAATGCTTCAAAAAATTGCGGCATTCGGCTCCTAAAAGCAATTTCATTGTAAACGCCTGAATAAGTGCCATTCCAAAATACCGCCAAATTTGGTTTACTGTGCTTTTAGATACACACTCTTACTATCTTCTACTCTATATAAACTGCTCCTACATTATTCCAGACCCTTTTTTCTGTAAGCGCTCTATCCTGCCGCTGTGGGAAAATATCAATATCAAAACAATAGTAAGTGACAAGCCTTTCTTCTTTCCCAACCACGCCGCAATACTCCGCAGTACATTGTACTTCTCTGCGCATTTTCTCTTTTGCACTCTAACTATTTCTAAGTATTATTTCTAATACTAACATACATCAATATCAACTGACAGCATCCCTATAGATTGCCGCTTTGTGCCCTGCGCCTCTACACACTCTCATATTGAGCACCTACTTTACTCGACAGCAGCTCCTCTCCTCTTTGCTCGACACCCTATTGTTATTTGTTATGCAGCGACCGCCATCAAAGAGCCTGTTGTGTTGTGGCTAAAATGTCGCCGCCACTGCTTATCAGCGCTTCGGCATCGATAGCAGCATTGGTATCACCGGCGTTATCGGCATATTGCCTATTGTCTTTTGCCGCACTTGTGTTGTTTTTGGGTAATTTACTGTTCAACTCTTTGTTTCGCCATTACCGTTATGTATTTTTATTGCCAGAGATATTCAAATCACTGAGGTACATCCGAGCTGCAGGTATATACAGTAAATATAAAGAGGACTAAAACCTTTTGCAGTCGCTGGCTGGGAGACTCTTCAAACAGGTGTAATTTAGCTTGAAATGGGTCTTAAATGGTCGCATAGATTCGCGAGAAGTGTGTGCATTTTGTATTTGAAAGCCTTTGATTTATTTAATGCAGAAAATATTGCTTAAATAAATATTATAGAAAACAGTATTTGATGTGAAGGGTAGTTAATAGAACGGGAATGTTTGAGAAGGGTTAAATTGAAAGACTTAATTTGTGCTTGTCCACTTATCTCGAGGGTAAAACAATCTCTCCATTGTTTTTTCAACAATTTATTTTTAATAGGAAAAAAATAAAAGGGTTTAACTTTGACTGCATCAAATAATAGCCGAACACTTTGTATGGAAGCTATATGTTAAAATACAAGGGCTTCATTTTGATATGTTATGGTGGTCCAATATCGGCAGCTCCTCCGGGAACTAGTTCACATTCAGATCGGCAGGCATTCAGCTTTTTATGATAAATATATACGTACATAAACCTAGTATATCTGTTAGGGTGATTCAAAAAAAAAAAAAATACATAATTTTTTTCGTTTGGTACTCGGAAAAATAGGTTCCAAGACACCTCTAAGAAAGCCTCTCCAAGCATGAGTTCCTAATTGTAACGGGAAGGTCCTCCTACATACAGTTTTCTATTTTTTATTTTTATTATCAGATAGAAAAATTTATATCTCGCTTTCAACTACTTGAAAAAATATCTTGTTCGTTAGATTTTGTAGGAAACTTAATGCTCTACAAAAAAGGTCTCCGAAGATTTTTTCGTAAACCTAACCGTTTAAAAGGTATTAACAGTTAAAGTTTTATTATTTTTGAGAACTCTTTTATTTCTTATGATTTTTATAACTCAATGAAGAAAAATTATTATGAATAATGAGAGGCTTTCTTAGAGGTGTTTAGGAACCTAATTTTTCCGAATACCAAACGAAACAAAAAAAAATATTTTTTTTTTATGCCCCTAATATCTGCATACAACTATTTTCGAAGTTTCATTCTGGATGTTACAAACTATTCAGGGTATAAAAAGTAAGGGATCCTAACAGCTTAAATATTAAAAATCTTTATTGCTGTATACTACATAAAGCCATGGAAAACTTTTACTCCTAATTAAAGAGTATTTAGTATTGGCTGCAATTAGACTGCTCGTAGCATTTTACCTTAAGCACATCAAGTTCTCCATACGAACGGGTCTGTAAAAGCTCACAAACTCCCTGGAATATTCCCAAATAATGTGAAAGTTAATCCAACTCTTGAAGAGTGTTGATCACATTAAACCAAACTTGGTCCCTCAAATGAATATGAAGCCGAATCCATTCCATTTGTGTAGAAGCGGATGTCATGGGAGCAACTTGGTAAGAAAGTATCTAAATATGAAATATATATCAGCACTGAACTTTTTTAGACTTCAAATTAAAGACTTATACTCTTAAAAATTCATAGTTTGTACTAGTTAAGGTACAGAAGTTGAACCAACATGACAGAATTTATTGTCATAAAGACATAACTGGGACCTTCAGGGTCTAAAATTGGATCCGCCATATTTTCAGATGCCGAAACGAACTGTACCTTCTGTTCATGAGATTGTCAAGTATTCTTTTCTACAGGTTTGATACAAGTTCTGGTTCCTTTTTCAAGTAGGAATTACGCCACTCACAGGAAGGATCTTAATGATATTAATACAGATCGTAGGTCAGTGGATTGTTATTTCTATAAAACTTAGTGATTATACTTTTACAGTAAATATTTCATGTAAGATACTACTTAAGGGGGTATTCTAGTCTAGAAATGTAAAAAATCGATTATTTTTTATTTTCAAAGCTTGACTATTCAAAAATATGTGTACAAGAGGATTTTTCAAAATTCAAATTATTTTCGGAGATATAGGCATTTTTCTGACCCGGCATCCAAACTGGTTCGGCCGGAACGCGAAACTTTGAACGCGTTTGTCTCAAAACTGACTTTTTCGGCAGGATACCCACGATTTCTCAGGTTCTACTGGACCGATTTGCTTGAAATTTTTTTAGAGTCTTCTTTATAGGATTGTCTATGGTTGGACTAGCCTCATCATAAAATTTTTATTTTTATTATTTTTAAAAAATTCGAAATAGTCAGAAAAAGTGATGAAAAAAAAAATTTTTTTTCAGGCAGTCGCCATTTTGTGAAAAAAAAATTTCCCACTTTTCCGTAGTTCCGACCATTGCGAAATTATTCTAGATTAATAATATTTTTTTTGGTTTCAAATAACTAGGAGGGTTGAAATCATGGGCATGGTCACGTGGAAATTTTTAGAGACCCCCACTTCGTCAGCTCATAATTTTTGAAATTTTTTACTTTTTTCAGTTTTTAATTTTTTTCTGTACTCTTCAAAAATTAATAAATAACTAATAAAAAAATGGATAGTAAAAATAGTAATTGCCTTTTTTTACGACATTTTAAAAGTTACCTGAAATTCATGCTTCTAGACTAGAAATTAATTTCCGAAATAAGTACCCTGGTACGTGGGGGTTTCGCTGGCAAAAAACATTGTTCATAAAGTCTAAAATGCGGCCTTTAACTGTACTTAACTAAATCGCTCATTAAAAGACGATAAAATAGATTTTGTTCTTGGTTTGTGGGTTCTATGAAGCTTGATGCAAGCTATTCCGGTTCAAAAATTATCAACTTCAAAGAACTTTTCTGAATGCTTTGAAGCCAGCTAAGAAAGGAATATGCCTCTTATTCCAAAAAAATTCCGCTTTTCCAATTTTAACCAGCCAAATAATTGCCTATCGACAAGCCACCCACTTTTCAATCGCTTATTTCACGCGAACATGTATATAAATTCCCTAGAAAAGCAGATGACGAGCCCAACAAGCCCAACGAATCCAACGAACCCAATATATACACCAGACAATTCAACAAATCGAACAACCTACAAGCCGGCCAAGCAACCAATCAATGAACCGACGTACCAAAATACCGCAACTATACCGTTATACGAACGACAGTAGGAATGAGAAAGCAATCACCCGACAAAAACAAGCGAAATAAGCGTCATGAGAGGCAGCATCGGGTGGCTGTACGCGGTGTATTGACTGTAGCTTGAGTGGCGCTGTATTGAAGCATTGCATTGAGTGGGCCACACAATTTTAAACAGTAATATGAATAGTACATCGCTGAACGCATTTACTTGGCAAGGGATATGGAGCGGGATTGGGCCACTTGCGTTCTGGGTTCACCATTGAACAATGGGGGAATTGTGCGCGCAAACAGATCATTTATCAATATTTCCGATTTAAGTGGCGCTCTTTTGTATGCAACTGAATTGTTGCTATGCTCTAAAATCTGTACTGCTGCGCTGTGTGTGCGCGTATTTGGCTATATATTTATAACGGTATGCATTGTATTGGCTAAAATTATTGTGTGATTTGTAGCAAGCCATTTAGGAAATATGGAATGTGAGTTAAGACATGTTTACTTTGAAAAGTGCTGACTTTAGGTTAATTATTATGTTGAGCATTTTAAACATAGTATATTGTTATGCTACTCTGTGTTAAGCTCTATACATTTTTAGCAGATTTTTAATAAAGTGTCTAGTATGTTTCATATCTTCCGATGTGCTGTTTTTTGAGGTATTTTAACTCTGAAAAACTTATTTTTTAATAGTTGCCTTGAACTAGCTTACCACTACAAACTCTATTTTACACCAATTTCCAATGTCATTAGCTCACAAGTTCCTACTGGGTCCTTGAGCCCTCTATTTGCCTCTATTATTTACCATTGTATTTGTACGCAAATCTACTTGTTTGTTTGAGCTATGGCGTACGTGTGTTTGTGTTTGTGCACATTGTAATAGATACTTAAAAATTTAATCCGTTTGTTATGCTTTTGTGTTTACTCAATTGTGCGCAGAAGCTTATACAATTTTTCCTCTGTTCTCAACATTTAAGGCAAATTTGTTATATTTGCTTATTTACTATTTGTGTTTGAATATTTAACGGGCTGTGTGTTCAATCAATGAGGCACATTAAACACAAAAATACGCAAAATAAAATGAACCAAATTTTATTTTGTTTTCTTCGTCAGAATAATTGCCGGAAATTACCTCAAATCGGTGAAAATTAAGAAACCCCGTTAAGGGGTCGCGGCGGTCTAGAACGCTCAAATTAAGGGTGTTTTCAGGATTTTTTTAAGTTTAAAAAAAGAGCAATCAATTTAAATTTTTACAGTTTATTTATACACTTATGAAAAGTACAAACATATTTTTTTTTTATTAAAAAAATTTTTTACCAATATTAAAAATGGCGTCCAAAAGAAGCTATCTTAAAATAAGACTCCCGGTGGCGTTGTTGATTTTGACTTTTCTGAACATCTGAAACATAAAAACCAAATAAATTATTAATCAGTAGGAGTGTAGCTATCGCTATAACTACAAACAAGAAAAAATATTGAAAATTAAAGAAATTTCGCGCCTTTGAAGTTCAGATTCTGAAAACAGCTTTTTTTGGACCAGTTTTATATCGAAAAAAAATCGAAGTTCTTAAAACTAAAATTTGATCGTAGTTCCAGCGATAGATATTGATCTTAAAAACACCATATTGAAATTTCAAGTGATTCGGACTTATAATTTTTTGGTTTTCATCAACGGCAGACGCGTTGTGAGAACCACAATAGTTTATGAGATTTCACTGTTCTTAAAGGATTCGACACTCAAAGCAGAATTGAAGCGGCTATATCATTCTGAAAACATTTTTCAAATGATTTCTGATAACAACAAACAGCGAAACAAAACGAAATATTTAAAAATTTTCGTTCAAGTCGTAAAAATGGTTAGTTTTTGAAGAATACTTTTATTAAATAGGTCTTCTTTTTCTTACAATTTAGAGTGGAGTATATTAGGAAGCTGGAACTTCTGGTTGTGAGAAGTAATTTTTATATCGGTCGGAAGTTTCTTCTCATTATACCAATTCTTTATGAACGATTTATATAATCAGTCCGCTATTTGTCAGTTCAAAGAATGATCAGAAATTCTCTAAAGCAATTTGTGTATTTTTAAACAATTGTTTTCAAATCGAAGAAATCTACTTAAGGTTAAAGCTTTACAGCGAAAGCTTAAAGCTTTTGTTGCCGACATTTTGGAAGCTTTGAGCTTGAGCTCAAAAAAATCAACTTTAGTGGAAGCTAGATTTTTTTTACAAGTACTTTTTTAACAGATGTGTAAACGGTCGTGATTTTTTAAAGTAATCGTGAAAAATAAATGTGACCTGGTCTACGAAAAGGGGGCTTAGGTGTCAAAAAAATCAATTTTTTAAATTTTTTTTTTAATTTTTTTTTTTTTTTTGACACCTAAGCCCCCTTTTCGTAGACCAGGTCACAAATGAGAACGAAATTCCGCAAACAAGACGAAAAAGTTTGAACTGATGTGAGAGATTATTTATAAAATTTTAATACTTAACGTACTATGTGAAACTTTAGCTAACTATTAATACGGATACCGACAAATAAATTCGAAATTATTCGTGCGAATTATTGGCGAATTGCCAAATATTTACAATCGAAACTCTTTTTAAGAGTTATCAGTGATACTTCAGAATTGTTCGCAGAATTCTGGTAATTAGTATTACGAGTCAGAAATTTGTTAGAGATTTGTAGATTTGAGTATAGAAGAAGAAGTTTAATATGTTCTAACATGAGTCATAAATTAGAAGGGGGTTAAGTATTATATCATTAACATTACAATAAGATCAATGAGCTCCATGGAACTCCATTCGATGTACTATATATTTGTGATTTGTCAATTGGAGTTTTAGGCGACTTCATTCTTTGAATCTTAACGAGAACTCACGAAACTGAAATCTCTTGTTTCTAGATTATTTTTGCCAGTTTATCAGCCGAAGGGAAAGAAATTTACAGAAAATAAAAAAAATGAATGTCTTTGTGACCATTTCTAGTTGTTTTAGCGGGAGCATATTTGTAAAAACTTTCATTTTTGATAGACCATGTCTTCGTCAACCTTGATAATGTTATCTGATGTTATCCTATCAGAAAGTGTCAAAGTTTTCGAAATTAAAAGAAATGCAGTAAGAAACCACGTTTATCGGTCTTCTAGTCCCCCCTGCCCTCACTTTTAAAACGAGTTCAGCTGTAAATTCAAATTTCAAATTATTTAGCTTGAAAATCAGAATATATTTTTTAAAGACTAGCACTCAAACTCTTCTGTAGCGATTTGCTGGCATACTTTAAAATAAGGGCTTCGCAGAGCTCTTGAAGCACAAACAAACAACTAATCCGATTATGCGCGAATAAAAGGAGGCGCTTGTGGTGTCATAAAGGCATATATAAACATGCAAATATATGTATATGTATATATGTATACATGAAATATAGGTATAATATATGTATACTCCATAACCAAAATCCCTACTCTCGTTTTTTATGCGCAAAATATAAATAACAAATTCAAATTCAAATTTAAATTTATTGCGTCCACGTCACGGGTGTCATCGTCCCAATATATCCGAAAGCTATTGAACGTTTTCATAATTTATTTATTTCAACACACGTACATACATACATGCCGATGTATATACATATATATGTATGTACTTATGTGTAAGTGCATTTATTGCCGCCTTCGGCTACATTTGCTCTAAGCGCTGAGCAAAAATATGGCAGAAGTATTAGAAAATAAAAATTCTGTACATGACAAAGCGTCAGTTAGGCTGCAATGAACACACGCACATACACAAAGTTGTGCATAGTAGAATCACATATACTGGCGAGATGTTTCTTGTATTTGAAATGCTAATAGGCGCCGAAAATTGCTCATGTAATTTTGCAAGAAGGTGAAATCTCGGCTAAAGAAAAAAAAAATTAAAAAATTTCTTTAAAATATGTATTTAAAATTAAAAATTATTTAAAAAAAAATTTAAAATATATAAAAACATCAAATACAAAAAAATAAAAAAAAATAATTTTAATTTTTTTATAAACAAATTATTTGACTTTTTGGAAAATTAAAAAAAAAAATCATGAAACCGAAAATAAAAAAAAATAATTAATTAATAATAATTAATAAAAAAAAATATTTAATAGACATAGTGTAAAAAAATTTTAATTTTATGGTAAAAAGTGTCAATAAACAAACTTAACCAATTAAAGCTATAAAAAAACGAAGAATTAATACAAAATAATATTCAAAGAAAATTATAAGTACTCATACATATACGAATTCCTTTAAAATAAGTCTTATCAAAATAACTAAGATATGCTAAAAATAATATTAACAATATAAAAATATTATAAATTCCACATAAAAACTAACAAATTAATTCTAAAAATAACTAATATTTTTATATAAGGGGGTATTTTAGCCTAGAAATTAAAAAAAATCGAAATTTTTTTTTTATAATTTCAAAGTTTAACTATTCAAGAATATGTGTACAAGAGAATTTTTCAAAATTCAAATTATTTTCGGAGATATAGGCATTTTTCTGACGCGGCATCCAAACTGGTTTGGCCGGAACGCGAAACTTTAAACGCGTTTTTCTCAAAACTGACTTTTTCGGAACGATACCCACAATTTCTCAGGTTCTACTGGACCGATTTACTTGGAATTTTTATAGAGTCTTCTTTATAGGATTGTCTCTGGTTGGACTAGCCCCATCCCCAAATTTTTATTTTTATTATTTTTAAAAATTTCGAAATAATCAGAAAAGGTGATCCAAAAACACTTGTTTTCAGGCAGTTGCCATTTTGTGAAAAATTTTTTTCCCCATTTTTCCGTAGTTCCGACCATTGCGCCTTTAGATTAATAATCTTTTTTTCGTTTTGGTTTCAGATAACTAGGAGAGTTGAAATCGTGGGCATGGTCACGCGGAAATTTTTAGAGATCCCCCACTTTGTCAGCTCATAATTTTTGAAATTTTTTACTTTTTTTAATTTTTAATTTTTTTCTCTACTCTTCAAAAATTAATAAATAACTAATAAAAAATGGATGCTAAAAATGTGAATTACTTTTTTTTATTACACTTTAAAAATTACCTGAAATTCATGCTTCTACATAGACCCTAGAATACCCCCTTAAAACACATGTGTGACTTGACTTGCCAGAATGTGAAATAACACACAAAAAAAAAAAAAAACATTTATAAACCGAAACTTAAATAAATTTGTTTCTGTCAAACTTAAAAAATATAATATGAATTAATACTTTAAAGTATAAAAAAAATAATTAAAAAAGAAAATTCGTTATTTAGGCTGCACCGAAGCCATAACACTCTTCACAGGTTCAATTTTTCTTGCAAGAACCCAATTTTGATAGGACAGTTTGCTTGCTATATATTATTATAGTTCGATCTGCACAATTTTCTCGGAGGTTATAGCCTTTCCTTGGAGGTTATAGCCAATAATGGTTAAAGCCAAACTCCGTGAAGATTCTGTCAAATAAAAACGTTTTCCATACAATAACTTGATTTCGATCGCTCAGTTTGTATGGCAATTATACGCAGTATTAGTCCGATATCTGAACTCGAAGTAGTCGCTCAAACTATCGGAATCAAGGCCTTGTATGGAAAACTTCTTTATTTGTGAAGGTAACTTCACGAAATTCGGCACAGATAATACTTCAAGGCATTGCTACAATATCCAGGGAAAATATTCGATTCGGCAAACTACAGCGTATAGCTGCCTTACAAACTGTTGGGTCACACTCAAGAAGATTTATTTACTTGACCGATCAGAATCCAGATAAATATATTATCGGTCAAAATTAGGCGTAAAGAAGACTTTTTTTTTAATTATTTATTTATTAAATGAAAAATAATAATACAATTATTATCTTACAGAGTAAGAAGCACTATCTGCCAGGGCTTACATCTAAAGACTTGTTTATTTTATAATATATATTTATGAAATCTGGAATAGACTATTGTAGCTACAGCTCAGGTAGCTACTAACTCCGAAAAATCTATTCCGAACAGACCGATATAGCAGATAGCTGCCATATCAGCGATCCGATCAGCATCAAATAAATATCTCTTTATACCCTTTTACGCTAAAAGTATATGCATCTGTGAAGGGTATTATAGTTTCGTGCAAGCCTTAGTTAACATTTTTTCTTGTATTCTTTTTTTGTCTCACACCCGCTGGAGTGTTGTAACATATCTTTATTAAGATGAAATACTACCATTTTCTCATATTTTCTTTACATATCAACATATCCATATATCAATATAAACATAAAGCAGAAGTGCTAAGACACACGCCCACACATCACGCCATAAATTGTATGCACATATTTAAATTTATGCAAATGTACATTTTTATAGCATATTTTTTGGCGGCCAGCATGACGGCATGACCAAAATACTGCTATCAATTCGCCTGCGCGCTCGAATGGAGTTCGTGACATTTTTTACAATATTCATGATATTCCATAAATATATTAAAATGTGCTTTACAACTGCTTGCCGGCTGTCTGTCTGACTGTCGGTCGGTCTGGCTGCCGGCAGCTTATACATATATACACTCACACGCACACATATAATATTTGCAATATTTAATGTTTAACGATGTATATGCCAGTGCCACGTACAAGCACAACCGTGTACAACAATAATGAAAACGTCAGAGCGCCACAGACAGCAGCACCGTTAGACGACGATAGACGACAGCCAACAGCCGCCAGCGTATAAGCAGTCAAAGCTAGCGAAAAGTTTATGCATAATTTAAATATATTGTAGCTAGATGTAGTGTAGTTGTTGTTGCCTGTCGCATCTTTATGACGGCATTTCAACTACTTAGCGCACGCATCCACACGTACCGTAATTTATGTGTGTGTTTGTTGGTAGATTCATGCTGTGATCCTTGCGCGCACCATTGACAGGCGTTATTGAGCAGACGGCAATATGAAATGGCGATATGCTGATTTGCGCGCACTGAGGTGAGGGTGAGGTGTGTAAACGACTTTTCGTGGAGAACTTAATTGCCCAGCTGGAAATTGGAGACAGTGTGACAGTTACATTTGAGTAAGATAATACATCAGTTAAGTAACTGTGAGAAAAAGAGTCGAGAGAGAGAGGCAGATAGCGAAAGAGAAAGAGAGAGGGCTTCCGAAATAAAAATAGAGAGATATAATCAAACCTCAGACTTCCAACAATTAGATATAGTAAGTTCGCCTTCTCTACTACAAAATTCATTATTTTGATTAAAACTACCTGCCTCAAAGGCAATTTTATATATGTACATTTGTATTTTCGAGTATGTTATGTATAACAACGGGTTAGAAGGTCGCACTGTCGCAAACTGTTAGTAACGGTAAAATTCTATTTTTATTGATATCAGACATGTCTGATAGTCCCAAGCTCAGGTCAAGCAATAGTCTTGGTCGAGAAATATGATATCAGAGTCTTCTTACTACTAAGCGGTTCTCAGCGATCCATGTCCATGGCTATTATCATACAACTTTATAATACCTTTTAGTCTTGAGCTAGATGCGGCTTAGCGTTATAGATCAGTGACTTCACAAAAACTCACAATAATCGTTTCTACACCTTGGATATCATATGTTCAATACATTCACGTCATCTATACAAAGATCACTACAAACTCACATTAATAGAAAACTTCTATAGTCATGTTTTTCGCGAAATCTCCATCGTTCACCTTCTCAATCGACTTGTGACGAAGTCCACTTCAGTTAAAAAGTTTTTACAAAAATCTTCGTAGATCGTAACTCTCTAGGGTTGCTATTTCTTCAACAGTCAATAGTACCCATTGCTAAGAACTATTTAAGCCGTGACGTGACTATTTTCATATCCGCAGATATTAGCGCTCTAATGTGGGGCCAAACTGAAGCTCCGATGTCAAATGTAAGCAAAGAAGGTTATAAAGGCCAAACAGATAAACTAATCTGCTTGTTTTTACAAGAACGCTATGCAAATTTTCAATTACTTCAGCAAATATAGTGGTCCTCTTTGATAAAAAAAAAAACACATTCTCTACAAAAACTATGTATATATTTGTTAAAATTGAAATATAATTGTTTAAAATGTATAGTCATTTGAGTTAGTTTAAATTGCTATTTTACCATTATGATATACAGTTGAACTTCCATAACTTGAACTTCCACAACTCGAACTTCCATAACTCAGACTTTTATAACTCGGAGTCCTCCATAACTCGAACTCTTGAAATGTCAATAGAAGTCAAATTTTAAATAAATTTTCTTCCACAACTCGAAGTCTCTCTAACTCGAAGCTTTTTTGTGGATTATGGTGCTTCGAGTTAAGGAAGTTTAATTGTATTCAAATATTTTTATAAAATACTTCCGATTTGATGCTCCTAGCGCTGAGTGATTTGAGTTTATTCAGTTCAGTGATTTGTTAGAGTTGCAAATGGTTCGGGCATGACGTCGTTTTGGTTATTCAAAGCTTAAAATCTGTTCTGGGAACAATGATCCCCACAATTTACATACTACTGTGTTCAAAAAATAAGGTGACATTTGAATTTAAACTGCGCGCATCGAATAATTTGGAGAATTTTTTTTTAGGTTGGTAGTACTGTCAGTCACATTTATGTCAAATTTCATGTCAAAATATTCATTAATGTTTGAGATACATACGTGTCGTTTTGTGAGCTGCTAAAAGTGAGTTTTTCGTTTTTTGCGATGTCGAAATTTGTTGAGCAAAGAATTTGCATTAAATTTTGTTTACGGAATCAATTTTATGCTGCGGATATGTTGAGGATGGTGCAGGAAGCCTTTGGGGATGAGGCTATGTCAAAAAAATTTTTACAAGTGGTATACTGAGTTCAAAGCCGGCCGTGAACGTGTCGAAGACGAAGAGCGTCCAGGGCGACCATCAACCTCAACCGACGAAGCTCACGTTCAACAAATCAAAGATTTGGTCTTGAAAAACCGTCAATTACCAATTAGAGACCTTCCTGATGAAGTTGGCATATCGAAAGGCTCAGCCAACACCATTTTGAAGGATGTTTTGGGCCTCAAGCGCGTCAAATTTCGACTGGGACCGAAAACATTGAATTTTTTGTAAAAAAGCCGTCGCCTTGAAGTGTGTGAAACGATGCTTTCCGACCACCAAGGTGTCGTGAAATACATTATAACTGGCGATGAGACTTGGATCTATGCTTACGACTCCGAAACAACCGATCAATCGAGCGAATATCGTGCCAAAAGAGAGCCGAGAAAAAAAAATCGCGCCAAAGTCGCTCAAAAATCAAGGTCATGTTGACTGTTTTCTTCGATTCTCGTGGTGTTGTGCATTATGAATTCCTTTCAACCGGTCAAACAGTCAGCAGGGAATATTATTTGAACGTTATGCGTCGTTTGCGTAACGATATCCGCCTAAAAAGGCCGGAATTGTGGAAAGACAATTCATGGTTTTACACCGCAATAATGCACCATCCCATACTGCCCTCGTAATTCGTGATCATTTCGCCAAAAACTGAACTCATATCGCTCCGCAACCACCGTATTCACCTGATCTGGCGCCGTGCGACTTCTGGCTGTTCACCAACCTCAAAAGACCGCTCCGGTGATACCGTTTTTATACGATAGAGGAGATTCAAGTCGCAGCGAAGACGAAACTACAACCAGTGTTTCGAAGATTAGAAAATCCATTGGCATAAGTGCATTGCATCAGGAGGGGATTACTTTGAGGGGAATGAAATTGATTTGGAAGAATAAATAAGGAATTTTCAAAATAAATACAATGTCACTTTATTTTTTGGGCACATCAAACGCCTTCAATCCAAACTCGACCTAGCTCCTCAGAGATAAACGTGCACAGTCTTCGAATATAGGTATGAAGAAGAAACCGTATTTTGCACCCGAAGGAACAAAACTATATGTCCATGAATTTAGTAGGTTCACTTTCGCCGAAGTATCGATTTTTCTAAGCCACGGGGTTCAACTTTGGAAACTTCCGATCATATTTATTTGTGCTACCGATGAAATTTTCGTTCTCACAACCTTCACTAGCTAAACTGTTTCATAGAAAAATATTTGGGGGAACTCAAAAGCAATCAAATAATTTTAGCTTAACTCCTATGTGCTTTTTTCAAGATTTCCTGTTTGCAATTTACCCTAATTTACAATAATATTAGCGTACTTGTGGGCTTTCCTTTAATATCTCAACGAAATTGTGACAACCATTCACATGACGCTTTTTGCGATAAATTTCGTTTACTTTTGCGCGTCAAAGCTCGAAAGCTCTTTGATAGACAAAAAAATCCGTACACAAATTTGTCGCCTTCGACGTTGTTTATTTAAGCACTACGTGCAATAATATTGCTACCAAAAATATTTATTTACAATCACACATATATATGCATATACACACCCACACATGCACATACTTATATACCAGATATATCGTTTGACATATATTTGCTTAAATATCCTTCGACAGCTGCCAAGTCAGCAGCGGCATTCGGCCGCCTTGCAGTCGAAATGGAGCCGACTAAAAAATATGGAAACAACTGAAAATGTATTTGTAACAACAACAAGTGCCCCATTTCGGAATTCTCGCAAGCATCCTTCCTGACGGCTATATTAGATATCTCTGTAGGGGAGACGTTGGCGTTCGACCTGCTATTGACTGTAGCATTTCTTAGCTTTTCTTGCTTCGGGCTGCGAATATGGTAATGTTGGAATCTGATCTAAAAAGGTTTCCACTCCATTCAAACGCACGGCTGCTTCTTCTTATTAAAGCCTCGTTTGCTTTGCTCAGTCTTAGCAGGAATTTGAGAAACTGCTTTTGCTGTTTCTACTTTGTTTTGGCTGGCCACCTTCTGAACTGAAATATTCGCAAGATTATTTTTCATATTAGTGTTGCAACGAATCGCTCTATATTCATACAAGTACTTGTTCAAATTTTTGGATCTCCAAAACTTGCCAATGTCATAATATTCTGATTTGATAAATTGTTAAATTTGAAACTGTTAAGTAGCTTTCAAAAGATTTTTAACGGAATTGCTTTTGCGAAACGAAATCTATTATTGGCTTGCTCCATCATTTTTGAGCTACTTAGACAGGTTACAGAGCTATGTTTTTATTCCTGAAAACCCTTTGCAGTTTTCTAATTTTACCGTTTTTATAGAGGACTTTTATAACGGATCTCCATTATCCAAAAACGCTTCGGATAGACAACAAACACACAAGCATTGGAAAAACTTCCAGTCAGCTGAGATTTAGTAATTATTTGCAGGTAGATCTATCTCCTCGAAACTACACCACGAACCCAGTCATAGTCATAACTCATCGGAGAAATGATTAATGCCTTGTGAACCCTGTGAATCCATTCATTACTTCCCTTCGGCTTTGAGTTCTGATGTATATCTAATATATAAGCTGCTTGTCTCATCAAAAAGCTCTGTATAGCTCTGGCATCGATTAACCTGTAATAGCGCTCAAAATCTTCGATATTCGTCATCGACAGCATTGTTCGGAAGGGAGTCAACTTTATTTACAATTATTCAAAATCACTATTTTACATATAACTGAAGTAATTGATCACTTTGGATCACTTTCTGGATAAAGGTCACGGACACCACGGTAATGCACTACTATAAAACGACCGGAACCAGTTGTAGTTGACTTAGCATACGAGTATAGGCAGTGGGCTTGCTTGTTGTTTGTAAGCTCTCGAGTGTCGGTAAAGGTCATTTAAGTCTTATGCTAAAGGCTTCATCATTGTAATTCCTTTCTTCTTATTTCTCTTATTGAGAAATATGGAAACTTTTGCTAAATATGTTACGAGGCCAATCAAGTTTAGCTATTGCCTCAGAAAAGGAGGAAAAAAAGAATTTGGTATCTCTGCAAAACTAATATGGCTGTGTAAACTGACGTTGAGCAACATCAAAAGCTCCGTCAGGTTTGGGACCTCTCCGAGCCCTTTGATACATAACAAGGATTCAGACAAGGCGACTCCTTTTCGGGCGACTTCTTCAACCTACTTCTGGAGAAAATAATTCGAGCTGCAGAATAGAATAGAGAAGGTAAAATCTACTATAAGAGTGTACAGCTGCTGGCATATGACGATTGTATTGCTATCATTGGCCTCAACATCTGCCGTTAGTTCTGTTTACTCCAGACTGAATAAGCAATGCAAGCAAATAGGTCTGGTAGTGAACGTGGACAGGACGAAATACCTCCTGTCATCAAACAAACAGTCGTCGACTGTTGCAGTCATAACTTCGAAGTCGTAAATAATTTTGTCTATTTTTTTATCAGTATTAATATAAACAACAATGTCAGCCTCGAAATTCAATTACTTATTATGAAAAGACAATTACTTATTATGAAAAAAGTTAGACTTCAGGGGGGTTTAATAGTTAAAAACAATAGTTAAATTGGAAAACAGTCTTTTAAGAAAATCGTGTTTAAGGTTTGGGGATTCGATTTCATTAAGTTTAAATTTATTACAAAAGCGCATATGTCCGATAAACCCACTTCAAACTCTCCCACAATATTCTCAAACAACATATGTGACCTGGTCAACGAAAAGGGGGCTTAGGTGTCAAAAAAAACAATAAATAAATAAATAAAAAATAAAAAAAAAAAAAAAAAAAAAAAAATTGATTTCTTGACACCTAAGATCCCTTTTCGTAGACCAGGTCACATATATTTTTATATGCAAAAAAAAATTAAAATACCCTCTAACTAAGTCCCATTAATATTCAGAATGTTGTCAGATCTTCCTTGACTCAGTTCGGAATTTCGGTTCGGTTATATTTATGAAATATTACGTATTATGAGCCTCCTACGTAGTCTTAAATATTAGAATTTTCCAAAAAGTTTTATACTTCTTTATCACTTTGAAGTATAGCAAATCAACTAGTTAGCAGAGTCCGACATACATACGCTCCGTAGTGTATTTCTACCAAGAAAACTTCTCTTTTCGAGTAAAGCAGACACTTCAGAGGTAGCTTATTACTAGAGAAAACTAATAAGTAAGAAGTAGGGATGGAAAGAAACACAGTCATAAGTCAAACAAAAAAGTATTAGTGTTATCGACATTTCATTCGACTTTCATGGAAGTCAACTCTAATTCTCAACCTATTTATACAATTTGTATCATAATAACACTATCTCTATTAGTGAAAATAATTCATAAATTATTTCTACACCAACTAAACTCACACATCAGTGCAAAGTTATGCACTTACAAAACCTCAAAGTATTCTCACATCTGAGTAGATCATTTTGAAAATACCCAAGACACTATTCAAGTGCAAATTGGTGTGACAAATAACTTGTTAACACAATAAAATAATTAGAGAGGAGGATAAATATTTCTTGTGGAAAATTGTTCCACCGCAAACTTGTGCAAAATACTTGAAAAGGATAATTATAGGGAATACACATATTCTTATAGTGTTGTTTGTGTGAGAGAGGGGAGGTGTATATGTATATGTGCGTTATACGGGTGAACTATTTTTAAGCTGCTTAGCAAAACAAAAGTTCATGACTTGACGACTTGAAGAAGCTTGTTGCATGACTTATGATACAGAGAAAGTGGCAGAACTAAGCACAAGCCTAGCCTAGTTGGGTTTCCAGCAAATGTTGAAATGAAGAGCAGGTGAGGGGGAGAAAAAGAGCGAGTATGCCAGCGACTGCTGGAGTGGGTGAACATGTGCTGAAAATGTCTAAAATCAACTCGGTTTTTGCTACTAATTTGCAAATCATGTTGCAAATCATTTCAATCATTTGCGCCTGCCACATTGCTACACAGTTTACCGTTCGCTTCTCATGGCCGAACATGGATCCTTTGTTGTTTGGAATGTTGTTTTTGTTATGGCGCTGTTCTGCTGTTGCGGCAGCAAGTTGACAAATCACGTAGTGTGTAATTTGAGACACTTCACACAAAGAACGAACGAATGAATGGCCAACAGAGAGGTCACACCAACACACACAAACACAGAGCTACATTAGCTCGCACACACACACACACCCTCTCTCGATCTCGCATAAGCAAACTGTTGGCACAAGTACGGCTAGCAAACGCTTCTAAGCACATATGTTAATCTATAAATTCACCGGTGTTTAGGTGTGTATGTGTGTTGGCTTGCATGTTCATGGTTGGCCTGTGCTTCAAATTGCCGCCTCAAGTGTCTGTGATTTTGATGAAGTTTGCCGTGCCGTACGTGGATGACCACGAAATCACTTGATTTTCCAACATTTGGCCGCTTCAGCACGAAGTGCAGCAGCAGCGGCAGTTTGGTTATTTCGTTGATTTGTCGCACTTAATATACATAACTACAAATACACGTAGGTATATGTGTGCGGAGATAGTTAAAACCATCAACTGTCATATGTCAGATGCGGCTTTAGCTCACCCATACAACCGCTGGCTTGTGCACGCTTACGAGTATACACAAGTAATGCATAGGCATATCCAAACCAAAATACATACATACACACACATTAAAATGCATACATGCATAACTATTCGCTTACAGACTAATGAATATGCATGTAGTTGGGTATAAGTATGAAACAACTGCAGTATAGCAGATAGTTGTTCGCTTGCAACGCGGCGTATGAGTAACCCTTAGTGTTTTTGGGCATGTGAAACAGAGAAAAAACAAGAAAAATGTGAACATCGGGTACACAGAACACAAAATATCCTTAAGCCTATATGGTATAGTGGTCCCATATCGGCGAATCTGACAAAAAGGCAGCTTCTTGGGCAAAAAATGACGACGGCGATTCGATATTACAAAAACTTAGAAACTAATTCGGGTATATGCAGACGACCAGTATACCCTATTCAAGGTATAAGTTTCACTAGAGATGGCATTATTAAGGGGTATTCTAGTCTAGAAATCAAATTTTGGGCAGTTTTTCGAATTTTATTAAAAAAAAAAACCAAAAAATAATTTTAGTATCCATTTTCTTATGGCGTTTTTATTGATATCTTAAGAATACAGAAAAAAAATTTACAAAAAAATAATAAAAATTAAAATAATTAGAGGAAAGTCCAATTTAAAAACTATTTTATAGGTAGTTAAATGGTCTTGACCATAAAATAATTTATTTGGATAAGGATTAATATAAACACTTAAATAGTATGGTTTGAATTTGGTTAGCATTTTCATTAATGTTTAAAATGAAAAAAGTTGTTGTAGTGACATAACTACAATAGTTGGACATATGCTAACGGACATTATGATGTTCTTCAATATTGTTGTACATTATTTTGTTCTATCGCTAATAGTTTCGGCAGCGCATTCGACGAAAGACATTTTAAGACTCATTTTTCTACTCTTTCGGTTACATTGTTCAAATTTTACCAAGGATTCCTAATGTTTTTCAAAATGAAATGTAGCCTATGTAAAATTGGAAGAATGTAGCATTCTATTGGTGAAAGAATTTTTTAAATCGGACCAGTACTTTTTGAGCCTATTTATTACAAACATACAAACATACAAAAATAGTTACAAATCTTTCCTCTTTATAATATTAGTATAGATATGGGGCATTTCGGAAGAAGCCGAAATTTCATTTTTAATACTTCGAAATATACACATTTGAGAAATTCGAAGGCGGAAATGTTGAGTTCTCACGGCAGTTTATTAAATCACGCTTGATTCATAAGCCGATACGGTTATCTTGCGCTCTGGTAGGATCCGATAATCGATACCTTGAGCAATTTGACGATTTCGGATTAACAATTGGAGTCGATATTATCATATTACAACCATATTAAAACGCAGTTTCTTGGCACAATTTTTTTTTTATTCCAACATTCCTAATTCAAGGGTGACACACTGATTAAGGCGATCCTCCAACTCTTCGATACCACCTTTATTGTAGTATGATTTGTCCCTTTCTTCATAATAGCCCTCAGTTTCGCCGATCAGCTCCTCATTCGACAGAAATTTCTTCCAAGCGGGCATTCATGGAGATCTGTGAACAGGAAATAGTCGCTGGGGGCCAGACCTGGAGAACACAGTGATTGCGGCGCGAAATTTACGATTTTTTTCCATCATTTTCATTGATTTGTAACACGGTGCATTGTCTTAGTTAAGCAGCACATTGATTTTCTTCGAATTCGACCATTTTTCGGCGAACAGTCCAATGCGTCAAATGGTCCTTCTCTTTTCAAGGTAGTCAATAAAATTGATTCCATGCGCCCCCCAAGCTCTACAGTTGCATGTTCAACTGCGCCCTCTTATATCCCTTCTTTACCTATTTGCATACTTTTTTTAGAGAAAATTTAGAAAACTAATTACAAACTTTTTTATCGCTTAGAATATATTATATTTGAATCAGTTAAGGAAAACAAAGATATCAAACATTCGGCCTTTATTGAAATACCGCAAGTTTCTAAAAACAGTTATAAATGCCAAAAATATGCCAAGCTCTCAGTATCATCATTGTAGTCGCCATTGACCGATTTAAGTACCTTCTATATACAAAATTAAACAGTAAATGCACTTCAACATTCTACAAGCATAACTGCGCTTTGCATTCCTTACACACATGCCACTTCACTGGTCGCTGCATTTCCTTTCACACTGTCAACCTTACACGGCCTCCAGCACATTCTTCCTCTTTCCAGCATCTCAACTCTCATATTTCAGCGCTTACTACCGAACAACTTCTTTTGTAGATATATAATTATATACAAACATATATACATATGTATAAGCAGCAATCAAACACACATCGAGTCACGTGTTGTCACCCTCGAAGCTTGTCGTTTCAACGACACTTCTGCCATTTTCAACACTTCATTTGTGCTCGCCTTACCATCTCCAGCCATTACTTTCGTCAACAACAAGCGTTCAATCGACCGCTACATTCGATATTGGCTGTCAAAGTCTTGCCACATTTTGCCTTCAAGCATCACATGTCCGACCACCACAACTCGCTTTCAGGCCAAACGCCGCTGTTCGACGCCAAAAGCGAGCTTCGACTGTCATTTGCCAGCCGTCAATGCACGCTCATTGGTAACTTCATTCATTCATTGTTATTGTTGTAATTGCTATTATAACTATAGTGCTTTTGTTGCTTTTACGCTGGTAATTGCAGTAGTGGTTCATATTGTTGTTGTTGTTGTTGTTGTTGATGTTGTTGATGTTGCCGCACATAAGTATATAAGCACTAACCGTTCGCACTGGGCTTACGTGCTTATACGCTCAACGCCTTTCGGTGTCATAGCCGCCGTCCGTCGTCACCGACACCGTCCTCCATCGTTGTGTCGCCGCTGGGCAGCGCTGTTCGCATCACTCTTGTCACCGTTGGCTCCGTTTGAGCCGTGAGCATTGCTCCGATTTGGTATGAGCTGAGGTGAAGGGACCACCAACAGCTGTGGTCGCGACTCTGCTGATATCATCTAACATTTTGATGTCTGTTTAATGGATGCGCAGTTTGCCCTGCCAGCAGTGACCAGCGATTTTTCCCACTTACTTTGAGCTTCTACATTTGCACTCATCCTTTAAGTAATTTAAGAATATCTTTTTGTGGTGTCCCTTTGATTTTAATGAGGAACTTTTTGAGTTAGTAATATACTTCTCGGTTTGGCATAAAGATCGAAAGTAAACACAGCTTGGAGGGCGGACTTCTAATCAGCAAAGCTATGTATAACACCTACTGCTATCATATTCGTTAAAATAGTTTTATCTTATTCTCTTCCCAGCAGATGATATGAGCTTTTTCTGCTTTACAATAATTTATAATATTTTTCATCTTACCGCAAGAGTCCCTCTAAGGCCGAAGCGCTCATAGACCTCTTAGTATTTGCGCTGTCGCTGAAGGACCTTGCAGTCGCGAAATTGCCAGTTGTCTTTGTAGTAGCAGAAACATTCCTGAAATAATTTGAGAGAATGCTGCCGAGTTGACAGTTCTTGGTCGGATAAAAATCCGCGGTCGTTCCGATTACTTAGATCTGATTGGCGTGGGAATGGTAGCTAGTATCTGCCTAGTGCCTGCCGAGCTCGTCTGAAGTACAACCATCTAGTAGTAAACCCAAAAACTCCGTATCGCATGAGATAGACTCTGCAGCCATGAGATAGAAACTTCTAACCTAGTAAGCTCATCAGCTTTACAGTTTTCTGCAATTCCAGCCAAGTACCCAAGCCAATTTGAGGACTTAACTCGCCTTCTTAATTCTCCAAACCTCCGAAAATTCAGCTCTAAATTTTTTTGATGAACAAGATAGATTAGAGCGCAATAGATGCCACAAGAACCACATATATATTTAAATATCTTAGATAGTCCACTAGAATCTCAAACTAAGGCGGTTACGGACAAAATCCCCAGATGATTTCTAGCTAAGGCATAGAAAAGTGATATCGGCTTGACAAAGATATATTTGATTCTTTCAAGCCCTCACTAAAGTCAGTTTTTGGTGCGACCGCCTTTACGACGAGCTAAGTCGGCTGAGGAAACAGAAAATAGTCGAGGAATTATTATGAAGACTATGCGAGGCTTCAAACTAATTAGTCCTTAAAGCTAATAAAGTAATGTTTTTAAACACAGATGTGTTTGTGGGTGATATCTGCATTTCTTTCAAAACTATTCACCATTTTAAAAGTTTCTTGCTGGTTGAATTGATATTGGTGGTTCCAGGAAAAATAGATGGTGATAATTAGACTTTAGTTCCATCTTTTCGCTATAACATATGCAATAGAGGGCTAGCGACTAGACGTACCTGGTTTTTCGCTGATATTTTATTATTGATTAAAATAATTATTGCAAATTAATTAACTCTGATTGACTAAATAAATAGAGTAAAATATCGTGTTGTGAGTACATACATTTTTTTAGTTGCTAATACTACTGGTAAAGTCTCAATCTGATTATCAACATGCCACCTAAAAAGCTAATTGTAAACAGCACTTGTGGTAGCTGTTCCCAAAACGTAAGAAAAAACACCAAAGGATTGAGATGCTCTCTGTGCCAGAAGTGGTTTCATTCCAGATGTCTGAACCTCAGTAATGCTGAATTTGACGCAATAGCTACTAACATCAAGGTAAATCGTGTCTTATGGAGGTGTATGAAATGCAATGATTTGGAGGTTAGTGTAAGACACTTTGATGACTCGGAGGATGAAAGTGAGACAACGTTGATAGACTTGAAAAAGTGCTAAATAAACAATTTGAAGAATTTACCAAAAAATTTTATGGCAATCTTGAGCTCTTTAAATCATCTATTAGTAAAAGCATCACCGGGTTAAAAAAAGAAGTTAAAGCGCTCGCCAAGCAACATGCCATCACCGATAAAAAATGCACGAGTCTGTGTGACCGTGTTACAACTATTGAAAGGAATTTATGCTCCTACCAAATCTCATCATCATCACCATCTTCTGAGGACATCATAAAAGAAATTAATGATCGTAAGAAGCGTGAGTCAAACGTCATCGCTCTTGGAATTTCAGAGTCAACCAAAGCTACTGGCATCGACCGACTGGAAGATGATAAAGCATCACTCTCAGCTGTATTATCGGGTGAATTATCTGCCAAGTTAACTGGATTCAAAATCCGAAAACTCGGACGTCAGACACCTAACCGTACACGTCCTCTGCTTATAGAGACCCAGTCAGTTGCGGATGCCAGAGAAATCTTTAAACTAAACCAGAGTGAGAGCTCTCAGGTTAGATTCAAACCAGACCTAACCCCTGCTCAACAGACTCACCTTAAGGATTTACGCTCTGAGTTAAACACTCTCAACAAGAATGGTGACACAAATAAAACCATCAAGTATATCCATGGCATACCGCAGATAGTTAACAAAAATTTTCGCCCGCTCAGTGAAAAGGAAGAAACCCGAAGCTCTTCAAGTGTACTATCAAAACACGAGGGGGCTCCGAACAAAACTCAATAAATTTTTCACAGCGTCCGCCGTCAGTAATATCGACCTCATTTGTATTACCGAATCATGGTTACACCCTTCGATTCACGATGGCGAACTAATCGACAGCACTTACACATTTTTTAGGCACGATAGGGATCCAGTTCTGTCCGGTCTGGAACGAGGAGGTGGAGTATTCATCGCAGTCAAACGCCACTTTCAAGCTGAATTAATACAAGTTGATCATCATAACAAGTAACTGTGATAACACTTTTCTGGATCTCTGTTACAGTAATATAGAAATTAGTGTTGATAAAACCCTACCATTTGTTGAAGAGGACAAATATCATCCGGCCCTCTCTATCAGTCTTAATTTTCAACCTAATCTTACATCACCGAGTTCACCTACATACTCCTTCAAGAAAGCCGATTATCATAATCTCAACGTTTTTTATGACCAGGTTAACTGGGTAGGAATGTATGAAACAGACACTATCGACAATGAAATTTCTTGGTTTTATAACAAGTTAGAGGAAGGCATTACCCTATATGTGCCTGTACATAAGAACTATGTCAGTAATTACCCTAATTGGTTCTCTTTTGAACTTATCAATAAAATTAAGCTCAAAAACGCGGCTCACTCACAATACAAAAATTCTAATAACCAACGAGATTATGCTCACTTCAGCATGTTAAGGCGTGATTGCAAAACTTTAGGTATTGAATGCTACAGAAAATATGTTGACAAAATAGAGAACATGGTTCAGTCTGACTCAAGTGCGTTCTGGAAGTTTATTAAGGATAAGAAGCACAATAGTGTGAACATTCCATCTGAGATGTCATGGCTCGATCAATCTGCTACCACTGGTGAATCAATCAGTAACCTGTTTGCCTCATACTTCAAAACAACATTCACTGATGATGACAACAATGATCGAATTGACAAAAATACAGTGTTCAATGTCCCAGAAACCAACCTGGATAATCTTGAGATCAAATGTGAAGATGTCATCAAACAATTACTCAAGCTGAACCCTAACAAAGGTGCCGGTCCTGACGGTATACCAAATGTTTTCCTTAGAAACTGCGCTTCTGTGCTCTATGAGCCTATCACTCATATATTCAATAGATCTTTGCAGCTTGGCACCTTCCCTAGCGCATGGAAGCTGTCATATGTTAGACCAATCTTCAAAAGTGGCCAGGGAACTGATGTTTCCAACTACAGACCTATATGCATTCAATCAGCGTTAGCAAAACTATTTGAAAAGCTAGTCCTTACTCAACTTACTGCTGCCTTTAAAGATATCATCACGACAAGACAGCACGGATTTACGGGTGGCAGATCAACCACGTCCAATCTTTTCACTTACACTAATTTCCTTCTCAACACATTGAATGATGGTCTCAAGGTTCACTCCATATATACTGACTTTAGCAAAGCCTTTGATCGTGTAAATCACAGAGTTCTTGTTTCTAAGCTTCAAGTCTACGGAGTCGACGGCAATGGAATGGTTATATTCCTACCTGGTAAACAGATCTCTGCAAGTTAGAGTTGATGGATATTTGTCTGAGAAATATAAGGTTACATCTGGAGTGCCACAGGGGTCCCACCTAGGACCTCTGCTTTTCAACATCTTTGTCAATGATATTGGCAAAAATCTCCTGTCAGAATATCTCCTATACGCAGATGACCTCAAGATCTACAGAACCATCAGAAATGAGCTAGATGTCCAGCTGCTTCAAGATGACATTGACAAAATCTCGGCCTGGTGTACTAATAATAAACTTGACCTTAACGCAAATAAATGCGCGGTAGTCTCGTACTCGCGCTCTCACAGCAATGTTGCCACCAGTTATAAACTAAACGGTCACAACCTGCAAGAAGTTCCCGACATCAAAGACCTGGGCATCATCATAGACACTTAGCATATAGACAAGATCACACTCCAAGCTTTCAAGGTTCTAGGATTAATCACGAGAGCAGACAAAGAGTTTCGCAATCCCTACACTTTGATACGTCTATATCGCCAACTGGTTCTACCCATACTCGAGTACGGCTCTGTAGTCTGGTCTCCTCACACTGATGTCTCAATCAACAGATTGGAGAGGGTCCAAAATAAATTCTGTAAGTCTCTATCCTTTCATACAACCTTGAAGTCGCAGGTACTCTCCACTAATGATATTCGTTCACGCTATAAAATCAACAACCTAGCTACACGTCGTCAAGTCGCTGACTTAGTCTTTTACTTCAAGGTTGTGAACAACCTAATTGATGCCCCAGAGATTCTTGGTAGCTTTGAGTTTGCTCCTACGGCATTCTCGCTGAGACAATCACGGAAACTTAAAACAACTAGGACACAGAAAAACTACGTCTTCCATGGACCTCACAACAGAATTGCTAACCATGTAAATTCAATTCACCAGAACATCGATTTCTATGGAGGCTCCCTCAGTTCATTCATCAATAGTGTAAAGGACAGGCTCCTTCCATACCATTAATTTGATCACTATAATACAATTAATTGCCCTTATTAATATATTTTTATTTTCTCTTTTTTCTTTTACTTATAAAAGCAAATGTTGTATATTGCCGATTGGCGTTAATTTGATAAATAAATAAATAAATAATTCTGAGTTTGATTTTAATTTGCACTTTTGACGGACGTTTTAGGGTGCATACAAGTAGTTCACACGTGACTACGTGGATTCAAAAACAATACAACTCAAGAAACCACTTTTTAGACGTAGAAATTAAAAGCAGAGAGTGTGCTTAGGACTTGTTAAGGTTTTTCCTTGATTTTTGCATTAGTTTTGGCAATAAGTGCAGAAACTTTATTTTTAAGATCCACTCGAAGGTTACGTTAATATATTCAGGGTTGCATTTTATCCTAATTCTTAAGTTAATTGTAATTTGCATTACAGGCACTAGTACTGTACGAGGCTTGTACAAAAAGTATCTCGAATTTTGAATTTTCAACGGCTATTCTATCAGGAAGGCAGATACAATGTTTTTAGAAAAAGAACGTTTATAAGTGGTTTAACGCGTTAAAAGTGGACTGAGAATATATCAAAGACGAACTCCGCTATGTATGATCATCCAAGCTCTATCCACGAGCGTGACGTCAAATATTTAATGCTTAAAAATCGTCGATTTACCAATAGAGACCTCGATGATAGCGTTGGAATATCATTTGGCCCAGTCTAAGCCATTGTGAATAATGTTTTGTAACTCAAACGAGTCAAGTATCGTTTGTTACCAAAGTGGTCGACTGCGCCATGTCATGCTGTGTTGGTTCTTCGCGACTTTTTAGCCGAAAACTTGACTCATATCGTTCCGCAACCACCGTATGCGTCTTACTTGCCACCGTGTGATTTCTGGCTATTCAGCAAACTTAAAAGGTCAATGCGGGGTTGGACATGATACCGGATAAATACTGGAAAAATATTGTTCCGTCTCTTTTGAAGACTGGAAAAAGCGTTGACAAAAATACAGTGAAATTTTTTGGACGGGAATAATTTTGAAGGAGACAAAATAGATGTGACCTGGTCTACGACAAAGGGGCTTAGGTGTCAAAAAATAATTTTTTTTTTTTTCAATTTTTATTTTTATTTATTATTTTTTTTATTTATTTATTTTTTTCACCTAAGCCCCCTTTTCGTAGACCAGGTCACAGATATTCATAAATAAGTAACTACTTTCTTAAGATATACAAAATTCGAGGTATTTTTTGAACCAACCTCGTATGCCATATTATTCCACGCACAGTCTCGCATAATAATTTTAACACGAAATTAATTAAGCTACTGCATTACTGCATTATTATTTCATGCAAGTGTACCAAGTAGTCACTACACGGATACACAACTCAATCAAAAACTCTATGGACTTGCTACTTTCCTGCAGACATTCGCTGCAGTCAGCGGGCAACTCAATTTCATTCAACTTTCCGTACACGTTTCGACTGTGGCAAATTATGTTTACCGTAACCAATCGATCGCTGTAGCCAACTAAGTGCATATGCACTCACACACACAAGCACAAAGCATGGTTTTTGTTGTAAACTGGCAACAGTCTAACGACGATTGAACTTTTCTTACCACCAATATGTGTTTGCGTGTGTGTGTGTCTGTGGTAGTTACTGCTGATTTTGTTGTCACTCACCGACTTACAACTAACCGGCTCCCCACTGATATATCACTGATACTTGTGTTGTTTGTGCCCTCCACCGCTTCTCGCAGGTTGGGTAGTCTTTGATGTACATGTCACACGCTTATCTTTTCACCTGCTTGCTTGCCTGCCACTCATCTATGCACTACGCTTTGTTGCAATTGTAAGGCTGTGCTCGCACTTTGCAAGAAAAATGTTTAATATTTCGGTGCAAGAACTACTTTCCAAAGGGATAAACCTTAGGTCTGCAGAAAGATTTGTACCTTAAAAATTTCTACAAACAAATAACTACGACTAAATAAGCTCAACTGAGCAATAAATCTCAATCGCTGATAAGTGATACACTTCTCATATAAGTGTTAAGACTACAGCTTTCAGTTCGCCTCAAAAAAATTCTTCTCATTCAGTTAAATAATAAAGACCTTGTAGACCTTGGTCTTGGTCGATATCGTGGTAGATATCGTGGACTGAAGACTAGTATGGGTACAAAACTAACTGGTATTGTTCTTATTGGACTATTATTAAATCAATGTATTAATTTTCAAGGAATTTATCTCTTTGCTGCACTGTTTCCTTGGTTTACTAGCGATAATGTAGAGCCTCGACACAGACCAAAATTGAAGCAAAAGTACGTAGCTTTATTTTGATATGATGGCAGAGACTAATTTAATCAGTTCACATCTACTAAACAGTTTTTTCTCGGTCTCAATTTAAGACTTCTTAGGACTCGCTTTCCTCTGAGTTACGTCCTAGAGTGTCATCGTCGAGAGCTTTTTTATGGATGATACTCTAGCATAACTAGCCTTCATTAAAATTTTATATGTGACCTGGTCTACGAAAAGGGGGCTTAGGTGTCAAAAAATCAATTTGTTTTATTTTATTTTATTTTATTTTATTTTATTTTATTTTATTTTATTTTATTTTATTTTATTTTATTTTATTTTATTTTATTTTATTTTATTTTATTTTATTTTATTTTATTTTATTTTATTTTATTTTATTTTATTTTATTTTATTTTATTTTATTTTATTTTATTTTATTTTATTTTATTTTATTTTATTTTATTTTATTTTATTTTATTTTATTTTATTTTATTTTATTTTATTTTATTTTATTTAATTTTATTTTATTTTATTTTATTTTATTTTATTTTATTTTATTTTATTGTATTTTATTTTATTATTTTTTTTTTTTCTTTTTTTTTTTTTGTTTTGACACCTTTTCGTAGACCAGGTCACATATGGTATTCCTTTGCATTTAAATATTCTAAAAATTATGTCAAAAAGTTGGTCTCAAAAGAGCTTAAACTTAAAGAATTAGGATTGAAACAGTTCGGAAATTATATCGACACCTCGCGTCTCCCTTTGCGAAAGTCTCCATATTTTTAATGTCCTTTGAGTTAAAATTTGTGTAAAAAGTTTTTCCTCGAAGTGCACATAGCTCGGTTTGTATTTAATGTGCAGCAAGTGTGAGTGTGCCTAACCAACCAGGAAGTGCTATTTTTTCGGAGTTCTACTTAATTACTTTGAAACTTGATCTGGTTGTCGGTTAAGCATTTTGTGTTCTTCCAATTTGAAATAATTCGCTGGTTTTGATTAATTTTAAACTCTACCGAGCTCTCTTCTAAGGTGACTGCCAAAAAGTTTAAGAGAAATTTGTTGTTGTTTCAGCGAGGAAAAACATTCCTGAAGTAATTTGAAGAAATGCTACCGAATCGACAGTGATTAGCCGGATAAAAATCGGAATCCCTGCCGGTTATGCAGACTCAACTGCCTTGGAAATATAATTTTTAGGCAGGAGTAGGTTTTGAAGTATAAAATAAAATTGTTTATAAGTGGCTTAGCGCGTTAAAAGTGGATTGAGGATATATCAAAGACGAACTGCGCTATGTATGATCATCCAAGCTCTACCCACGAGGATGACGTCAAATTTTTAATGTTTAAAAATCATCGATTTACCATTAGAGACTTCGATGATATTTCCGGATGGTTTTCTTTTGTTCTTCATTTTTTTTTTCATTTATTTCGGTACCAATCCTTTCTCAGTAGTCTACTTATTCTGCAGGCACCTTAGCCAAGTATGAACACGTCTTAAGCTTCAGTTGCATCATCGCAATAAAGTTGTTACTTTAATGTTTTAGTGTATGCGTATATATATATGTATGTTTGTGTATATATATACATTATATATATACATATATATATATACATATCGATGCTATACTTACAGGTATCATTGTTCCCGTTTGCGCCACGCTGTACCGGCAACTAGCGACACTAGCAAATTCTGCTGCCAGCTTGTTTGCCAAGCATCGCAATGCAGCGTCGTCATTCTTTTGCCAGCGTTTCCACCGATATTACAACTACTTACAGCGTCACAAACACACATGTATATATATAAGTATAGATTTTTCTGCAATGCCAACTAATTCTTTTGCTTTGCTCCGTTACCTTTCGCAGTTACACCTGCCAGACCCAGCTTCTTTGCCATTTGCGTTGCACTTCGTTTGGTTTTGTCATTCAACTGTCTCTTGGGCGGGTAGTCAGGTGGTTTATCAGGGTGGTAGCCAGTCAGGGGGACGCTATGTCGTTTGACGAAACCAGCATTGATGTCAACGTCGTCAGACACAACAACAACAACAAGGCATTGCAAAAAAATTTGGCTGCTGTAAGTGGGAGTAATTGCTGTTATTGTTGTTGTCACGCTGAGTGCAATTGCACTGCACCTTCTGGGATTAAGCGAACGCCCGATATTTGAATGAATATGTGCAAGTGGCTGTGTTCGTGTATGTGTGCGTCGGTAGCATTTGATGGGTGTGTGTGTGTGTGCTCTCTTGCTATTTTCAATATTTACACATAAAAGTGGAGATAAAAATTGTCAAAGCTGGTACGGCAAAAACGAATGCGATATTAAAACATTAAAAAATGTTGCTGAAAATTTTTCATTTTCTCGCTTCGTCATGAGGTAAGTGGGGTGAGCTTACTTCATTGAGGAAGAAAGTAAACAGAACTATCAAAATCAAATAAGTGCCATTGGAAAACTTGACGTTGGAATAAATATATATTTTTTTGTGGTGTTTAGTGGTAATAATACCGTAATGTAGAAAAAAAATAACTTTTTAAAATTATAATATAATTTTATTTTTGTACACTTAGGTCATTGTATGAATACACCTGTATATTCCTGTTTAGAGCGTTAAATAACGGTATATAATTTTCAATTTATTTTTCATTTCGGATATTTTGATCTATTATCTGTAAGTTTTGTGATATATACTTGTTAAATTTCCAAGAAGCCTTCACCAAGTCAATAGCCTATCACATAGTTATCCGTACAGTTTGTGCATGGTTACGTTGAGAGGCTATAACAGTGTGACACTTTCAAAAAAAAAATGAAAAATGTTTTGTTTGCTTTTCCGAAAGCTTATATTTCCATAATTATCCTGTGAAATCGGGAAGGTCGTATCTTGTATAGTTTTTGGAGGGGTAGCGTTCTAAAGAGCCACCGCTCGGAGGCGCAAACATATATAAGTGAAAATTTAAACGTGTTTTTCTTGAAACGACATTTTTCAAAATTGCTGACATCATAACTCAACGAGAAATTGACCAATCGACTTCGAATTAAAACTGAGTATTTCTGAGTACATTTGGCATACAATGAACTACAATCTTTTTGATTGGTCGAAAATTGTCAAGTGTCATTAAAAAAACGACCAATTTTTCGTAAAAAAAAACGATTTTTTTTTAAATTAATTTTTGATATTTTTCAGAAATCGTAGCTCACTGTATAGAAAATATATTTAAGTTTATGCTATGTTCGGACCGACATTGAAAACATTTTGAAAACACATTTGTATGTTGTGGAACGTAAGTCGTTCGGACCGACAATTTGTGTTTTCGCTGAGTTTTCACTGACAACTATCATACGGGGATTCTCATACTTTTTCAACATGACACAAAATGCAAAAGTCCTATACCGAAATATGCAAGGCCAAGACAGCACCCATTGCGAATCTAGTGATATATGACGGCACGAAAATAAACATGGGTTCTGGTCTGACATATTTTACAGCCATTGCAAATAAATTTTTGGGTGTGTTTGTTGTGACGTGGCACCAAGAAGAAAATTCTGCAATTGGTGCACCGTGCAAGGGTTTGGCAAGAACAAGAGAATCCCCTTAACATTGAGCAGCTGTATTTGTATATGGAATGTAAACAAATATCATGTGACAATTTAGGGCCGGCAAAACATGTCTTCCAAAAACATAGATTATACTAGAGCAGGCACCGATTATTATGAGTGGAATGTAAGTTTTCAAGCAGTTTTCAGCGAAAACTGTGTTTTCGTTTGACAGATTTCACATGGACGAAAACACAAGTTTTCGTGCGAAAACCACTTTTTCCCACGAAAACATGTTTTTGCTGTCGGTCCGAACATAGCATTAATAAACATTTTGAATTTTTTTGTTTCAGCTACTCATTCGGCCGGATTCATGCCAGCAGTTGAGGCACTTTTTTTTTTTTTGCTCCGCCGAAGACAGCCCATAACTCGGTTATTTTTCAACATTTTTATAAAAAAAAAATTTAAAAATAGCTGAAAATATACTTTATTACGTCCACAGAAGTTCGAAATGTTCGCTACGTGCCATGCAGCAAACGCTACACTCAATCTTTTACACCCTATCTTCGAAAATCGCATAAACAGCAAAAGTAGTGATGTGAGTATGTCCCTCCCAGAAGCTGCGATTTAACTCCGTTGGACTATTCTCTGTGGGGAGCTGTTAAAGATAAATGTTACGCCAACCATCCAGAAACAACTCAAGATCTAAAGTACGAGATTCAAGCTGCTGTAGCTGCCATCGAGAAAGTACTCTAAAATTGTATATCTCTAATAGGATAAGCTACTATAAACTCAGCCGTGGTGGTCAGTTGCCCGAATTGTTTCCCACAAAAAAATTTCATAAAACAACCTTTTAAATAAATGTTAGACCTTTGAAAAATATCAAGCCGTTTTTTTTATTGACTTTTTAGATTTAAAATTTTATATGGCCCACCCTTTAGATCAAGTTATCGCCAATTTTATCCATTTAAGGCACAAAGTTACACTATCATCGAGTAAATCATGCGTTATAAAGTCGCATGGAAGTTCGAAAATCGTTGTGTTAGGTGTGTAGACAGGGGCTAATGGAAGTGTTGATACCATTGTCAGGAAGTCAACTATAGATACTGTCGTCCAAATATTCGGCACCTGGATACGTGAACTGATTGATTTGGGTTCGAACAATTTTTGGTCATAAGGTGTCATATCGAATGGGAACTATTAAAGCAAAATTGTATGCCGTTACATTAACTATTTTTTTATTTGTGTACTGGAAAGTGAAAAGTGAAGTGAAAGTGGCGTTTTTTCATCATCCAGAAGATTCCCGAATCTTTCTATCAAGCATCCGATTAGATCATCGATTTCGTTTTCTTTTAAAAGACTTGCTTTTTCTGGGAGCAACACACTCAATTGGTAACCATCCAAAACTTCTTGTGAAAAACGAGCTTCCATACCTTCGTTGATGGTATCCGGCAGAGGTATGTTGACAGAGACCCTGTAGTCATCTTCGCAAGTTTTCACGTCGTAATTTTCGCGTCTCGTATGTCGACCACATGTTCTCGATTTTGCTACGTCAACATCGAGTTTTTCCGCCATTTTCTTGGCTTCTGAATAAATCAATCGGAATATTTAATCAACTTTTTTCCTCTTTTGACAGAGCTTCGATGATCAACGGTAACTTCGCAACAGCATCGTTCCTCTCCTCCCATCTTGTTTTACATAACTGGACAATTTTTTCACCAAGTATCTTTGCTAATACAGTCACACGTTTTGGAAATGAGTTCTTGAAGAATTTGTCGACTTTCTCGTATGGCACTGGCAACGCTTTCGATTAATCGTACTTTCACTGACTTTGAAATACCGTTGTTGAGTTTGTGCGAACTACGAAAAACATACAGACACGATGCCGCTTGCAACTATCGAACGCCCCATTAATTCGATATCTCTTCGGGCATATAAATTTCCCTAATTTCTCTTCTGACAAAAATAAGCTGTAACTAATAAACCTCAGACACCCCACAGAAATCTAAGCACATGAGTCGCAAATTTTTCGCTCAGATTGTTTAGGGAGTGTAGCAAAAATTACAAATGTCGTTTTCAAAAGAGTAGAGGAAGAACGTGAAATAAGCACTTAGAGTAAGTAAAAATTTCTTACTCTCAACTCATTTACGACATAGTAGAACAACCTTCTAAAAAGCTCAAAGCATTATTGTCCAGCTTTTATCAATGAACACTCCTCGCAATAATTTTACTTACTTATCACTTCCATTCTTCTAGTCCAAACTGTTTGAAAAAGCATATTTTCTGGTTCTCTCAATCGATGATGTTCTCAACAAGACCCGAACTTTTGACAAAAGCTCATAGATTTTTCTAAGTGATAACAACAACAAGACTAGATTTCGACATAATATTTCCCACATATTTTTTTTTTATTT
>CM050323.1:98372712-98439737 GCA_027475135.1 Bactrocera correcta | reverse complement strand
CTTATTTTATTTATTGGAAGCTTGCATTGCCCACCATTGCCATAAATGCGACCATGTTAACCGGATGCACTCAGATATTTGTATGCAGAAGATTTTCCGTTTCACTAACAAACACAACCACTACAAACTAAGTATAATAACAACAACAACAGCTGTACGAGCTAGGCAACGCACCGGGCACTCAAGCTAAGAAAGTGGGCAAAAAGGGGCGCAAATTGACTAGTATTTACACATTCAATACTTTCTTCAACATTTGGGTGGCAGAGGGGTGACAAGGCACGTTTGCCGGATGGCTGAAATGAAATGCACTAAGAGATTTGTCAAAGCTACACTTTGGCGCATATGTGTGGCGTACATTTGTCACTAATATCGTACACTTTGCTGCATGCCAAATATTGTATTTGCAGCACACACCGCGCACCCGCAAACGGCAAGGAAGTGGCTGTTGGATTAGAGGGCGCGCATGATAATAGAACGAGTGCATAGTTGGCAGTAAGCTAGTAATGTTGGCAATACCACACGTGGCGGAGACTAGCTTGCCACACAGCGAGTGACGCACACACACATCCATACAAACAGTGGCAGCTGTCAGTCAGAGCAGCGCTGTCGCAAGCGCTTTCAATCTATCTTACAGAAGGGCTCAAGCTGTCCGCCCTAGAGGCGAGCGGATGCTTAAATATATTTACATACATACCGACATGTACATGTGCATATATAACTACTCACTTGCTCTCGCGCTCTCTGCATCCACATGCAGCAGTTGGCAGCTGTAACTGTCACCGCGCTTGTCACAGCGTTGTCTTCATTTCGTTGACAGTTAAATTTATTTAAGTATGTAGTGGTGAACTAGCAAAGAATCCGCACACTATTACACTTATATTTGTGTACACACTCATACATATATACACTTACATATGTATATAACTAATATATATCTAACATAGATTTCCATAGTTATTACTGCCTTGACAATCCTTCACTACTTTTCTTACTCAACTTCTTAATGTTACTGCTGCACCCCTGCGTACTTCGCACAACCCTCACACTCCTCCGGCAATTCGGGCTTCCTGCTAGTGCTGGCGTTCTTCATTGCTTTGCTTGGCAAACACAGCTGCCAGATAATCCCACAGCATATATCGAAATGATTGAAGGATTTGCTGTTGGAGTGCAAATGTGCTCAAACACACACAGACACACATATGCACATATGTGAGCGTTCCATGCATTAAATGAAACATATAGCTTTAAGCATACATACACACGTATTTTTGTATTTCAGCAATAAAACATGAGTTTGTTTGATCAAAAGCAAGCAATTCAAGCACTTTACTCACACACATCCACTCTTATATACTCGTTTTTATAAGATATATGAAATATAACTGTACATATGTTTTTGTTTTTGTTGTTAGCTAAGTTCGCGCATTTCCTCCTTTGGCATATTAGGAAAATAAATAAATGGTGCGGCGGCGGTAAACGGCAAGAGTTCGCCAGGCTGATGCGACATGGCGTATACGCAACAATTTTTTTTCAACAAATAAATAAAAGCTGCTAACAACTAAATTCTTGCAGAAAGTCGATGTTTTTATAGCAAACAAGAAAAATATACACTCGTCTTATATCTATGATAGACATGTAATCAGACTCTGGAACTGGCTGCTAGGTAAAAATATCGCTGGTAGCAAGAAAAAAATTATATGTGACCTGATATACGAAAAGTGGGCTTAGGTGTCAAAAAATCATTTTTTTTTAATTTTTTTTTATTTATTATTTTTTTTTTGACACCTAAGCCCCCTTTTCGTAGACCAGATCACATATTGCAAATAGGTACTTAAGTCTCCATTGAGAAAAATACATTTAATTGTATGGATGTCGATATTGATTATATCGATATATTAAAAGTATCGATATACAACGATTTATATATTTATCGATAAATTTTATTACAATTGCTCTATTTTACTTCAAACTCAAATTTTCAAACAAAAAATTAACAATCGACATTTTTCGATGTTAAAAATTTGATTTCGAAAATATTTTCACATACATATGTGTATATGGTACTTATAAATAAATATACTATTTTTCAATAATTTTATATTAGCGAAATACATCCTTTTTGAATTTACCTTTAGCCAATATGGATGTGAGGAAATAAAGTTCTGGTAATTTGCTAAACAGAAAATTTGGCTGTGACATTTAATCATTAATTCAATAATCGATTTTTGAATTTATCGATGAATAAGTGATTTTTAATACATCAATAGATAATATAATAATAATTGTTTCTAAAAAGAAAACTTGGCTTTGACATTTTAAGCAGTTTTTCTTAATAATCGATTTTTGAATTTATCGATAAATAAGTGATTTCTAATACATCAATAGATAATATATAAATAATTGTTTCTAAAAAGAAAATTTGGCTTTGACATTTTAATCAGTTTTTCTTAATAATCGATTTTTGAATTTATCGATAAATAAGTGATTTTTAATATCAATAGATAATATAATAATAATTGTTTCTAAAAAGAAAATTTGGCTTTGACATTTTAATCAGTTTTTCTTAATAATCGATTTTTGAATTTATCGATAAATAAGTGATTTTTAGTATATCAATAGATAATATAATAATAATTGTTTCTAAAAAAAAAATTTAGCTTTGACATTTTAATCAGTTTTTCTCAATAATCGATTTTTGAATTTATCGATGAATAAGTGATTTTTAATATATCAATAGATAATCTATTGTTCTATATATCGATAAATTTATCAAAAATATATATATCGATATTTTACGAAAAGTCTATTTTCTTGTTATTTTGTTGTCTTTTAACGAAGCCTAGAAAGAAGCAAGTTCTAAGAACATCAGTATTAGTATATCCCCCTATTTTTGAAATAATCATAATAACTCATAACTCAATGTTATATGCAACCTATTTCCGACTTATAGTGTGCTTTTTTAAATACCTAGCAAATAGCTGCTTCTTAACTTTGATAGACAGAGTTTTTGAAATCTAAGAAAGACACCCAGATATTTTGAGGTTAAGAGTCAATATGCAAAAGAACTCTCTTATAGATCTCATCTCAACTCACACTTAGAGTGGAAATATGTTAGACACTCATACTATAATTACATGCGGTCTATCCATAATAACATGTATGTATTATATTCAGTAGCTTCAGGTTACTACTAAAAGTACAACGTCTTCTTCGAATATTACATGCTACAATGCAATACAAACGGCTTACATACATACGAGTATATAGTATGTACATTGTAAATCGTACATGCCAGCATATAAATTCGATAAGGCAAAGATTTGCTTTGTTATGTAAGCCACAATTGATGGATTGGGGACAATGTGAGAGATTGCTCGATTTGAACTTGAATTACATATATCAATTTGGTAACCATTGGCATTAAAGTATTTACCATTGTTATGCAATAAATATAAATAAATACTTGCGTAGTATATTGACGTGAACATTTGCTGTTAACTCACCGTTAAATGTGATAAATGTAAATAATTTGGCAAAAACTCAAGTCGTCGTAGATAGCTTCGAATGATAGGGTTTGCAACAGACACGAAAATAAGCATATACGTATATATGTATTTATAGGTTTCAATTTGAAAAAAAAAAAATAGTATAACTGTTTTGTATTTTTAGATTGTACAAAACGGATCCTGTTATGTCGAAAACTTGTGAAAGCTTTCAAAAAGCTCATTGGTATTCTAATGTAATTTTAAGAATTTTAAATGTATTTTTAATAGAAACAATTAAAATCATCAATTATTTAAAAAAATATAAAAAACCAATAAAACCTTTTTAAAACTTAGCAAACCTTTTAAATTCGTTTTGAAAAATATTAGTTGAAAATTTAGCATCCTACTGCAATGCTAATAGAACCTGTTTTGAGAAAGCTTTCAAAAAGTTCATTCGCGCTAATGATATCATTTAATAAATTCAAAAATTTTTAATAGAAACAATTATTAATTGTAAAAAAAATAGCAATAAATTTTATACTTTAGTATTAAAAGCTTTTTAAAACTTTCGATTTGGTTAGAGAAATCCTTAAGTAGTAAAATCCGATATATTCTTAGATCTTACAAAAATCAACTGTTTTGTTTAAAAAGTTGTGAAAGCTTTCAAAAAGCTCTTTCGCACTCATAGTATCATTTTAAAACTTAAATTTTTTTATAGAAACAATTATAGTTATCCATTGCATAAAAAATAGTAATAAATTTTATACTTTAGTGTTAAAAGCTTTTTAAAGCTTTTGATTCGGTTAGAGAAATCCTCAAGTAGTAAAATCCGATATATTCTTAGATCTTACAAAAAGTAACTGTTTTGTTTAAAAAGTTGTGAAAGCTTTCAAAAAGCTCTTTCGCAGTAATAGAATCATTTTAGAACTTATATTTTTTTATAGAAACAATTATAGTTATCAATTGCATAAAAAATAGTAATAAATTTTACACTTTAGTGTTAAAAGCTTTTTAAAGCTTTTGATTCGGGTAGAGAAATCCTCAAATAGTAAAATCCAATATTCTTAGATCTTACAAAAAGCTACTGTTTTGTTTAAAAAGTTGTGAAAGCTTTCAAAAAGCTCATACTAATGAGAGGAAAGTTTGTGTTTCTCTGCAGGACACATGTTTCTATTATACGAATAAAGTTACTACGTATAGCTTAAGGGGTATTCTAGTCTAGAAGCATGAATTTCAGGTAATTTTTAAAGTGTCGCAAAAGAAGGAAATTAATATTTTTACCATTCATTTTTTTATTAGTTATTTATTAATTTTTGAAGAGTACAGAAAAAAATAAAGAACTAAAAAATTAAAAAAAATCAAAAATTATGAGCCAACGAAGTGGGGGGTCTCTAAAAATTTCCACGTGACCATGCCCATGATTTCAACCCTCCTAGTTAACTGAAACTAAAAAGAAAAAAAGATTATTAATCTACAAAAATGTCGCAATAGTCGGAACTACGGAAAAGTGGGAAAAATTTTTAGTCACAAAATGGCGACTGCCTAAAAAAAAAAGTTTTTTTGCATCATTTTTTCTGACTATTTCGAATTTTTTAAAAATAATAAAAATAAGGATGGGGCTAGTTCGAACCATAGACAAGCCTGTAAAGAAGACTCTATAAAAATTTCAAGTAAATCGGTCCAGTAAACCTGAGAAATCGTGGGTATCGTTCCGAAAAAGTCAGTCTTGAGAAAAACGCGTGTAAAGTTTCGCGTTCCGGCCGAACCAGTTTGGATGCCGGGTCAGAAAAATGCCTATATCTCCGAAAATAATTTGAATTTTGAAAAATCCTCTTGTACACATATTCTTGAATAGTTGGGCTTTGAAAACATAAAAAAAAATCGATTTTTTTTTTTAATTTCTAGACTAAAATACCCCCCTTAAAGTACAATTATGCAATTAAGCAATTATTAAAGAACAAATACCTGATTTAATGAGATTTTTAATTATTTGAAAGTACATTCTGTCAAATAAGTACCCGAAAATTTTAAATAAAACATAAAGAGTTTATCAATCATCTAAATTTATTATATCGCCTTCAAAATGGGCCCTTTCTGAGGCAATACACTTCTTCCAACGAACAATCCAATCATCGAAACACTTTTTAAAGCTTTATTCCGGAATGGCCTTCAGTTATCGTTACGAATAAGTTTTGATGTCTTCAACGCTCTCAAAACGGTGGTGCATTATCGTAGTGCAAAATCCAACTGTTGTTCCGCCACAAATCTGGTCTTTTGCGACGCTGCGACTTTCCGCTTACTGCCTACATGTCCATTATTTGTACTATCTCTCGCAAACTATAATGACGATTTTCGAGCACAATTTTCTTTATTTCGTCAAAGTTTTCTTCAGTTGAAGAAGTCGAAGGCCGTCCTGAACGTGGCAAATCATTCATTTCTTCTCGCCCCGCTTTGAACTATTTATACCAATTTTAAACTTGTGTTTTCGACATGGTTGAATCACTACGTTTTTTTTTTTTAATATTTCCAACGTTTTGGCACAAGAAATTTCGTTTGAAACACAAAATTTCACACAAACTCTTTGCTCAATATTTTTATCCATAGCAAAAATCGCAACGCACACCTAAGGTTGACTTGTTCCTAATGACGCCCTAAACAAACTAAATGACACATAGCAATAAAAATTGACAGAATAGTGGCTGAAAGTTGAGCCAACCTGGGAAAAAAATTTTTGAAATATGAATGAATTAAAATGAGGATTTCCGTATACTTTTTTGACAGAATGTATCTCGTACTTCTTAAGTCACTTTAAGCTGTTTGGAAACCAGTTGTTAATGTTTACTTTACTCGGCTTCAAATTTACAGCTAAAAATAAGAATATTAAACCAAAAAGCGTATGGTATATGCAGAACATGGGAAACGACTAAAAATAAAATACGCTGTAAATCAAAGCAATGTGATGAATATTTCTATAAAAAAGTAAAAAAGTACTTTCATTAGAACTCAAAAAGCTTTAACAAAAAGACTAAAAAAACGCTTTCTTAATTTTAAAATTATTAGATTTTTCAATGTAAATTTTTGTTTAGAGCTCGTACGGTTGGTTGGTTTCATAAAATTCATAAAAAAAAATTAAAAGCTTTTAAAACGCTTCAACAAAATGTGTTGCTTTAATCCTGAACAACCCGAGTACTTCAGCATTAAAGATTAAGTAGCGGCTTTCGCTACAACTAGTTTATATAATAACAGAAGTGCTTTCACAAAATGTGTTCGAATTTTATGTTGAAATTTTTTGCCTGAAAAACGTATTACTCTAAGTACATGTATATTTAGCCGAAATTCCAACATTTTAGTTACCTTCACTTTGGCATTTTTATACCGAAATTTGCGGTACAAAACTGAGTGTGGTAAATTCAACGGAAGTGCGGCTAAGCATGCTGGTAAAGTGACTTCAAATAACAAACATACATACCATACAAACAAGTAGTGGGCCATTGAGCTGCATAGACAATAGGTAACAACAACTAAAGCAACAATTTCCCATTGTATAGCTAGCAGCTCTGCCAAAAATCTCCGCACTATTGTATTTTTCGTCGCCTGTAAAAGTGGCCACCTGTGAATGCTGACTTGCTGCTGAGCTTTCTAGCGTCCTGGCGCCACAGTTCCACGTCACCGCTGACTCTAACACGGGCACGGGCGAATGCCGCATGCACCGTTGCACACACGCACAGTCGCAATTCAATTCGCTTCAGGTAAGCAGCGCTGAGGAAAATTTTGCTGAAAAATAGCGAAATATCGTCTGCAAATTGAATCAACGGTAAATGCGATTAAATGAATTTTGGCATGCTTGGAACATTTTTTGTTTTTGTTTTATGTTATTTTTGTCAAGCGACGCGAGGGGGTGGCGCTGATGAAGCGCTATTTGAGGAGAATTCGGTATTTTTGTTCTTGTTGTTGTTGTCGTTATTACAAATTACATACATAGCTGTAATTTTAGACAATTTCCTGCTTAGCAGCCACTTCCTGCTCTGCCGCACTAATTCAATTTCCAATTTGAGTGTCGCAGTGGCAACGACAAAACTGCTAGCGCACACACAACTAAGTATTATATAATATAATATACGTTATAATGACGGTGTAAATATATGTATGTATGTACATGCGGGGCGTCAATGTGTAAAGCATGCTCTGTCACATCCATATAATGCACTAACCTTATATTTTTATATTTTTCAAATGAAATGGCATTGATTTCGGTAGATGGCGAGGCTTCTTTTAATAATAAATAGTTTACAGGTTTTTTCATCGCTAGGGCTTTGCTATAATTGGACCACTTCTAAAATCACGCTTTTACGTAGTATGGATCATGTAGCCAATCAGGTTCTGGTAGCAATAGCTCAAACCAGTTTCAGGGATTTCTGTTAAAATTGTAGATTCTGATCGTGTCGCTTGGTTTTGTTCCAATTGGATTGCCCCAACCATAATAATGAAACACTTTACTTTCCTCTCTTACTTTTGAAGACTTATGCGACTTTTTGCAGATCCAAAACTCCACATAGAAATGTGTGGATGTGTTGTGCGACTTTAGTGAATTATATGTAATATTCATCAAGAACAGTGGGCTATTTATATATTTGAGCATAAGGATCCGAGATAGTCATTTACATATGAGAACTCAATCAATTTTTTTGTCGATGGAATCAGGAGCTGGTGATATGTGTAGAAGTTTACGCAAGTGAGCAAAGTTCTCTTATTGCCATTCACTTGGTAGTGGCCAGAAACGATTCTTTTACATACAGCTCAAGCAACTCACGACTTCCTGTCATTGTCCACGTATTCTCTAGGCAGCCTAAGAACATCCGTTTGAAGGCGAGCTAGAGTGAGAAGGCGAAGCAGCCCCTACACAGGGTTGTGTGCTGAGTTTGGGACCCGCCACGTAAAAAAACACACCCAATGAAAAATAGCAACCGACCTCGGATGAGAGACCCTGCTTTTGATGACGACCATGGCAAACGACTTGGGAAGGTGCAGCTGCCCAGCTGGTTGATGTCCTCGTTAGATTTATAAACATTTACTCTCAAGTTGCAGCTCGCAGAAGTGATATTGACTTTACTAATAAGACTCCATTGGAACCGCATTCGAGTACAGAGTTGAAATTATCACTCTCAAAATTCCCATTTATAAGATATATTTCTTCTACATACCTTAAGGGGGAGCCTACTTTAGAGGCTTCAAAAAATCTATATTTATACCCTGAACAGGGTATATTAACTTTGTCACGACGTTTGTAACACCCAGAAGGAAGCGTCGGAGACCCTATAAAGTATATATATAAATGATCAGGATGTTGAGCTGAGTCGATTTAGCCATGTCCGTCTGTCTGTCCGTCTGTCCGTCTGTCCGTCTGTCCGTCTGTCTGTATATATACGAACTAGTCCCTCAGTTTTTAAGATATCCTTTTGAAATTTTGCAAACGTCATTTTCTCTTCAAGAAGCTGCTCATTTGTCGGAACGGCCGATATCGGACCACTATAGCATATAGCTGCCATATAAACTGAACAATCGGAATCAAGTTCTCATATGGAAAACTTTCGCATTTGACAATGTATCATCACCAAATTTGGTATGGATTATTTTCTAGGGAAAAAATGTAATATCCGAGAAAATAGTTCAGATCAGTTAACTATAACATATAGCTGCCATACAAACTGAACGATCGGAATCAAGTCCTTGTATGGAAAACTTTCGCATTTGACAAGATATATTCACGAAATTTGGTATATAATATTTTCTAAGGCAAAAATGTAGTCTCCGAAGAAATTATTCAGATCGGTTGACTATAGCATATAGCTGCCATACAAACTGAACGATCGGAATCAAGTTCTTGTATGGAAAACTTTCGCATTTGACAATGTATCATCACCAAATTTGGTATGGATTATTTTCTAGGGAAAAAATGTAATATCCGAGAAAATTGTTCAGATCGGTTAACTATAACATATAGCTGCCATACAAACTGAACGATCGGAATCAAGTCCTTGTATGGAAAACTTTCACATTTGACAAGATATATTCACGAAATTTGGTATATATTATTTTCTAAGGCAACAATGTAATATCCGAAGAAATTGTTCAGAACGAGTTACTATAGCATATAGCTTCTATACAAACTAGACACATAGTTACTAACAGAAATGCACCTGTGAAGGGTATTTAGCTTCGGTGCAACCGAAGTTAACGTTTTTTCTTGTTTTAAGGATTTTTTTTTGGAAAGGAAAGCATTAAAACCACATTCGAGTACAGAGTTGAAATTACAACTCTCAATTTTCCCATTTATATGATATACATATTTCTTCTACATACCTTAAGGGGAGATCCTACTTTAGAGGCTTCAAAAAATCTATATTTTTTAGGATTTTTTTTTTTGGAAAGGAAAGAAATGTGTGATTGAAATGAAACTTTTAGGATTTATTTTTATATATTTGAAGATCTTCTCAAATTTTTTTATTATTATACATTAGATATTCTTCATGTTTGAAGAAATTAACGGAGGGGCCTCGAGTGTGCAATTTCTGTGTGGAGGGCAGATCGCAATTTTTATCTGAGACATTTTTCGCAGAAAAAAAAATACATTTAAAAAACAAAAAAATTTACTTTAAATCATTTAAAAACCGTATTAATGTTAACTTTCTTAAGGTATTTTAGGTTCAACTAGAAGAGAATTTAATTCCAAATACAACGCATTTTAATTCGTTTCGATAGGACGTTTACTTCTTTTCCTATCTTACCCGCCAATTCAGTAAAATCGTAAAAATGAAAAACCGAGAAATCGCCCGTCAAAGTTTTCGCTTTCTGCTCAATCGCTCAGATATCTGCTAGACGCGCGGTCACTATTTTCTTTCTAGCTTCGAAAATATTTTTTCCATTTGTAACTTTGGGGACATATTCTTAAATATTTTTTAAAGAGATTTAAGCAAAAAAAAAATAATCAATTTTTTTAAGCTTCTTAAGTGGGCTCCCTCCTTAATGGAAACGATGTACACCAAATTGCTTTACTCCATACGGCATTCCCATAAATACAAAACTAATAGGAATATTGTTAAAAACCTGATTCCAGCCCCTAAAAATTTAACTTTGAAAGGCTTCTGTTATGGAAACTCTCCCGCTGATAATAATGTCTTCTTTTTTATAGATAGTGAACTCTTCTATTCAGTTAAATAGTGTTGTATTTATTGAGTTCTACCCTGCCATACCGACACACTAAGTTGTCCTAATCGATGTGAGCGTCCAAAAGCTGACGCGACAGTATATAAATGACAATAATTCGAAAAGAATTTTATATTTTTTTGTTTAAATAGCAATAAAAAACTCAGTATGTAGTATACTAGTATTTAATAATTGTGATAATTAGGTCAATTGCGTTATCTGGCTCTCGGTTCTTGTATTGGTTTTGGGACTTAACAAACTTAAAGACTCTTCAAAATTCGCCCATTGGTTTGGGTTTGTTCTGGACTCGTTTTGGTGTGGTCTGGGAGCTTCAAATATTCGTTGAATCCGCAGTTATTACCACAAAAGTTGGGAACGTGTCGGAACTCTAAACTCAAATTAGAGTTCCCTAAAAAATTTGAAGGTTTGGGATGGGTCGGAACTCTAACTAGTATCGAATTAACTAGTTGGAAGTCAAACTAGTTTGTAATTAGTTTTTTTTCATGAGCAATTATAGATTATTTGCTTTACTTTTTTGACTACATATCGCACATAAATACCCACAGTTTTATTTCCTTGAATTTTAAATCCAAAGTCTGCCTTGATTTTAGCAAAATTTCCAATAACAGAAAATATTTCATCAACAATTTTATTAGATATCAGCAAAACTCGATTCGAAAATGTTAAAATCGATTGACACAATCATTCATACCAACTCATAAGACCTTTTCGTCCGCCCCCGTAAAGTTTCACAACAGAGTAAAAATACCATCTAGCAAACTCTCTCTCTCTCTCTTTCCAAATGGAGTTTTGTATTGAAAGCGCCAATTTATACGTTGCCATACTTCAAGCATATGAGTTTTTCTATGCTTACAAAAGTGTTATTGTTGTTTTTCTATTTGTCGCGTAATTGGCAATTTGCTTTGATCTTCTTTGGTGCGACAACCTGAGATGCCAACAAACAAAGCGCAGACGATTTCAACGTGTGCAGTCTGTTCATTCGCTGAAACAGCAAAATTCACTCCTTTTGCACTTTACCGTTATTCGCAAACTCTCTTGTTTTCCGCGCGCTTTTATATGGACTAACTGCAACGGTAGCGTTTAGCAAGAAATTGATATTAGTGCTTTTGAAAAATCGCACGAGAGAAAGTGGCTGAAAACGCATAAAATAATAAGCAAACCTTTAGAGGGGATTAAGGTTTAAGAGCATAGAGAACTAGGAAAATAAATGATATAACTCTTAGTTAATCTTATATTTTATACTTTTTCTTTCACAACTTATCCGTTTCTTCGAGAACTCGTAATTTTCACAAAGTTTTCAGAAACTGTGGACATTTCACGACTCTCATCTTTCGATAAACACATAATTTAATGTTGTCATATATATACGTAGTAACTCGTAGCAAATCAATATTTTTCGACTTCTTGTCTGGAGAACCCAATACATGACCAATCCAAGGCAGAGTCTGATAAGGACCTAATATTTGGAAATTTATTTCTTTATGCTCGAACCACTTTACGACTTAGCTTTGAAGTCCTATCTACGACACCCATGATAATTTGGCAAAACCTCGCAAATTTTAGTCCTCCAAGCTCGTATATCTGCTTGTAGTGACCTCAATTTCCAGCTTATGCTTGCAATATATCGGTACATTCTTTAAGTCTTGAGCCACTATAATTATATTTCCTAAGCTAACTTGTGCCCATCCCAATAGCCAAATATTGAGTGAACCTTAGTTATGACGAGAAATGTTGATAATATATACTTGCATATCTGATTTCCCTGGTTCACTGAGTGCCATCGATGAATAATATAGACAGGCTCTGTGGCTCTCAAATAAATTTTCACACGGTCTTCAAAAGTCGATACAACCTCCGATTTCATACCAACAGGTTTCCTCCTTCTCTGCTACATAAATTTAGACCTCATTAGACTTCATAAAATGTTTTAATCCCCAGCTAATGAGCTGTGTGAAAGAACATTTGTAGAATTTCAAATAATATTGCTTTAGTTGTACGCGGAGGTGAGTGCGCCGTAGAAAATGAACGAATGAATAGCCGCAAGTCATTTGCAAAGTGACAAACATTAAGACGATTGTCGAAGTTTGTCGCCAACGAAAATGAATGAGATTTAATTGCTGATTATAAATTCATATTTTGTGCGTAATTAAAATGAAAACTACTTAGTGCTTGGTAGAAAGCAAAGTAAATGTGTTTTAGGGCAACATTTTTCTTACTCAACTACTTAAAGGCAGCATACAAAAGAGAAGCTGGTGAGATGTAGGTGCCTTAGATATTTAATAATTTGCGTGCGTTTTTACAACACTTGAGCTGCTCTCGTCAGGCAACAATATTAAAGCGTTAAAGCTTCACTTCATGCAAGGGCGAATAGAACAGTAACTTACAAAAATATTATAAATTGGTATAATAAAAAGTATTTTTTTAACAGAGAGCGATACTCGGTAATAACAAGAGAGAGAGAGAGAGCGAGAGAGAGAGAGAGAGCGAGAGAGAGAGAGAGAATTTACAACATGTCTTCAAAATCTCTTACGTTGAAAGATCTCATAACGTTTCATGATCCCTGCCAACCATGAGCGGGTAAAAAACCAGATAATCAGTGGGTAACATGGTGGTAAACGTGGGGGTAAACATATAGAGTGTGTCTTATATATACATATTAATATATATTAATCATAAATATCTACCAAGACTACTAAGCAGAAAACTTCAGATAAAAGAGAAAGTAAATGTTTGATTGTTGAAACTTAGCGAACGTTATTATTAATATTCAGTCCTTTAAAATATAAATTGATGCCACAGTCAACGGTTCGAATATTTATTTATATCCCAAAGATCTATTCAGCATAGTTTTTGCCGTCAGAGACACTTTAAAATACCTCATTAGGCAAGTTAAGGAGACACCTACTTTTCTAAGGCAAGTATTTCATCGTCCTCTTATGGAGATCCCACTCAACTAACTGAAGTGTAAAGAGGTACAAGTCAGTAAGAACGCGATATTTCTTGAAATTGGTTTGAAGAGCCATAATTTTTAATTAATAAATAAGAAATAATATGTATTGACAAATTTAATGTACCTGAATTAATATTCACTGATTTATTTTGAAAAGTTCTAGATTACCTTGAGCCCGCAGCCGATCTGCAACATCTGGTGTTAAGGCAGATTTTTCTTTTTAAAATTATCTCGTGTCCAAAACCACAATAATTTTTTCTTACAATAGATGATGAACAGTACTGAACGAAAGACTAACCAAAATTGTATCTTTTGACAAGCTTTTCACGAAAAAATTAACTGCTCAGAGTGACTTTAAAAATCGAAGTTGTTTTCGAAATCTGATTTATTCAATCATTGTCACGCAAATACAAAGATCGTGTAAAAGTTTCAAGTTGATCTGCTCCGTTTCGAAGAAAATTTCCTACCTGACCCTGAAAACAGCGTTTCGCGGTTTTTACACTAAGTTAAAAATACGTCCAAACAACAAATTTTCGGAGTATATTTTAAAATTTCTGTTTTGACTGACAGTACACATAAGTAAGTAGAGCGCATCATATATGTCTTTGGGATTCTCCAAAAAAAAGTTACTAGTCAATTCTTGATAAAGAAGACCATACAAAGACAAACTCTTAAGGATCTTTGAGGAGGAATTTAAACCGCAATAAATGAAACTAAAGTGGCTATCAAAGCACAGCGAAGCGAACCTAAACGGCCAAATTTCTTAGAAATTTAAAGAAAAATTTTCTAGTTTCTCAAATCATATGAAATACCATGTCCAACTCTCCGTTGAAGCATTTTAATACCGATTCCACGGAAATCACAGACTCTCAGCAAACCGCATCTAGTTTTAGTGTGGTTATATAAATCGCAATCTCTACACTCTTAGGTGACCAACAGATTCAAATACACAACTATTTGTATGTGCCTATGTATGTGTGCGTGCACCCGCATAGCGATGACAGATTTTCATTTTCAATTTAACGCTCCAGGCTTAGCGTTCATTTTCCGCATGAGCAGAGTAGTTAAGCTATGAATTTCATTATGCATAGCGTGTGTGTGTGTGTGTGTGCCTGACAGGCTGTGGAGTCATGAACGAAATTCGCAGCTGTGATTGAAGCCGTAAGGCAAAATCTCGCTTAATTGATAAATAGCACTTGTGGTCGTCGTTTTGAAAAAAAAAAATGCCCACAAATTTTATAATTCACTACATATCTCGAGAAGTGCGTGTGTAGAAATACCCATTTTGATAGCTCCTTCTTCTTTAGTTTTATATATTTGTATGATTTCGCCAATTTTTGCATTGTTACCTACTGTGCCCAAAAAATAACATTTGAATTTAAACTGCGCGTGTCGAAGGATTTGGAGAATTATTTTTTAGGTTGGTAGTACTGTCAGTCACACTTATGTCAAATTTCATGTCAAAATATTCATTAGTGTTTGAGATACTTGTCGTTTTGTGAGTTTTTCGTTTTTTGCAATGTCGAAATTTGTTGAGCAAAGAATTTGCATTAAATTTTTTTTTTAAATTTACGGAGTCAATTTTCTGCTGCGGATACGTTGAGGATGGCGCAGAAAGCATTTGGTGATGAGGCTATGTCTAAAAAAATGTTTACAATTGGTATAGTGAGTTCCAAGTCGGCCGTGAACGTGTCGAAGACGAGGAGCGCCCAGGGCGGTCATCAACCTCAACCGACGAAGCTCACGTTCAACAAATCAAAGATTTGGTGTTGAAAAACCGTTGATTATCAATTAGAGACCTTGCTTATGAAGTTGGCATATCGAAAGGCTCAGCCAATACCATTTTGAAGGACTCGACTGGTACCGAAAACATTGAATTTTTTAGAAAAAAGGCGTCGCGTTGAAGTGTGTGAAACGATGCTTTCCGACTACCAAGGTGTCATGAAATGCATTATAACTGGCGATGAGACTTGGATCTATGCTTACGACTCCGAAACAACCGATCAATCGACCGAATGTCGTGCCAAAAGGGAGCCGAGACTAAAAAAATCGCTACAAAGTCGCTCAAAAATCAAGGTCATGTTGACTGTTTCTTTCTTGGTTTTTACACCACGATAATTCACCATCCCATACCGCCCTCGTAATTCGTGACCATTTCGCCAAAAACTCAACCCATATCGTTCCGCAACCACCGTATTCACCTGATCTGGCGCCGTGCGACTTCTGGCTGTTCACCAAGCTCAAAAGACCGCTCCGGGGACACCGTTTTTATACGATAGAAGAGATTCAAGCCGCAGCGAAGACGGAGCTGAGGGCCATCCCGGAAAGTGACTACAATCAGTGTTTCGAAGATTGGAAAATCCGTTGGCATAAGTGCATTGCATCGGGAGGGGATTACTTTAAAGGGGATGAAATTGATTTGGAAGAATAAATAAAGAATTTTCAAAATAAATACAATGTCACCTTATTTTTTAGGCACAGTAGTATATAATTCTTCGGAGTTTTAAACTTATTAAACTGACACAAGTTTTATTGAGATCGAAGTTAAGCTCAACCATACTGGTTTTACAAGGCAATTGTTCAATAATAACTATAACAATAATTTGAAGTTTAACTTTTTGAGCCTTAATTCATGAGCATAAGAGTTTGAGCATAATCAATCTTTTTCCGCAGCATTAAAGTACTGCAAGCATTAAATCTATATATATAAAAGAAAGTTGATGTTAGTTCCACCATTTATAACTCAAGAACGGCTCAACAGATTTGGCTGAAAATTGGTGGAGAGGTAGCTTAAAAGCAGGGTAAGGACATAGGATACCTTTTACCTCTTTATGTCAAAATTTAATACAACTCATAAATAAAAAAATTATATTTTAAATCATAAGCATTTGTTCAAAATTCATGTTTGAAGGAATCATTTGAGTATATGCGTACAATTTTAAACACAGTCTTCTCAAAAATAATAAAACTGCTAAATATTGGGAATAGAAGAAAAGAACTGCAACCAAATACGCAGTGAAATAGATTATAACTGGCTCAGTAATCAGTCTTCAGTCTATGTATTATACCACATGCTTCCCAAAAGACTGATGTCATAACCTTTCCCGTCGCCTTTTTGTTCTTCCACGCCTAGGAACCGGTTCATCAGATTCATTATGTTGGAGTCCACTATAATGACTGTCGATTGGGCTCCAGTGGGAAATGATGGAGCTATGTTTCTATTACTGACGAAAAATTTCGGCTTTATTCCGACTAGAGAGCACTTAAACACTTCTCAGAATCAGTTATTCAATCCAAAAAGCCAAACGCTTTATTAACACACGAAATGCCTTATGATTCATTTTTTTGTAAACTAACACAAGTTGCTTCACAAAATATTATATCACATTAACTAATAGTTATAATTCAACTAATAGAAATCATATATATAGATGGTAGTAGTATTATCTATGTATCAGCCACAGTGAAGCGTGGACGGGTCCTCTAGTTTCTACTAAAACTCAAACACATACTTAAAACTATTAAAATAAAAGAGATCTGGGTTGAAATTAAATCCGTACATACCCAAATTCGTTTTATTATCTAAAAGCTCGCTTATTTAGTATATGCGAGTGTGCCTTAGTCACTTGATACGACTGTAGTAATTAGAACCAAATACTGTATGCACACACCATTTTACCTCAAATTCTAAATGCCTATTGTTCGCGAATATAAGTATTTTTGTGCATATTTTCCAGCATTCATATTATTCTAAGGAATTAGTATACTTTTGTGCGCGCATGGCTTTGGTTACCCTGAGAACAATAAAAATTTATATTAACTCAAATGTTAGTTATTATTTTACGGCATTAGACGGACATGTCTAATTATATTGGAGTAAAATAATCTTTTTTTTAGAAATACAGTGCAAAAAATACCAAAAAACTCGCTTTAATATCATTTGCATTCAATATTGCACAGTTTTAGGCGCTTTAGTTGTTTATTTCGTTTTGTATTTTTTTCGGAAAGTTGGCAATTTCGTAAGTGTTTGACAAAGTGGTTTTAAGTTGCGGAAAGTTTGCTTCAAAAGAAGCTTTATGAAATTTTGAGCAGAGAAATTTTCGGAAATATAAACAATGTAGAAAGTTTTTAAGTGTAAAGGCTTAATATGAGAGTTGAAAAAATTAAAAGTCATTCCAGATGTCTTTTCTTCAAAGGAAATAAGAAAGTGTAGCACTGAATTCTGAGACTCAGAAACTATAACCAAAGATAAATCAAAGATAAATAATATTAGGTTTAGTTCTTATTTTAAAATCTTCTTCTGTTCTGACTTAAGGTCGTATTCTACTCTAGAAATAAATTTTGGGTTGGTTTTTGAATTTTATTTAAAAAAAAACCAAAAATACTTTTACTATCCCTTTTTATGGTGTTTTTACTGACATCTTAAAAATACTGAAAAAAGATTTTACAAAAAAATATTTAAAATTAAAATAATTAGAGGGGAGGGAGAGACAGGCGTAAAAAATGGCGCATGCTGGTGACATTGATCCTGACTCTCCTGGTGGTCTGAAAAAAAATCAAAAGAAATTCTTAATAAGTAAGGATGCTGTTATAGTTCGGGAATACAAAAATTTTTTTTTTTTTTTTGAAAAATGGCGACTGCCTGAAAATAAAAATCATTTTTTACGCTTTTTTTGTTTTGAAATTCGTGAATTTTTTTTAAATATTAAAAACAAAAATTTTGACACAAGGCTGTTAGGAACGATAAAGGATTATATAAAGAAGGTGCACACAAAATTTCAAGTAAATCGATTGTATAGAACATGAGATAATGCCGGTACCGTGTGGAAAAAGAAGTAGTTTCGAGAAAAACGCGTTTAAAGTTTAGGAGACAATTCTAGTGAACACGGACGCCACCTCACAAAATCGGCTGTATCTACGAAAATAAGTCGAATTTTGAAAAATTCTTCCAAGGTCATATTTTTGAAAGTCTAAACTTTAAATATATGAAAAAAAATCGATTTTTTTCAAAATTCTAGAGTAGTATACCCCCTTAAGTTCTAGTTCCAAGCTTGAAGCCTTTGTTATTACCTTAAAAAAATATATCCACAAGAAGAAACAGCTTCTTATCCATTATATATTTTCTTCCTTTTTCCATCACTGTTAGAATAAGTTGATGTGTAAATATTTATTTCACAGTTCTTATGACCGCGATACGGCTTTATAAAATATTTTGATTCGTGTTAAAGCTAAGACTCGTTCAACTTCTAACTTTTAACTCACAAGGGCTAAAGCTTCCAGCAATTTCATTTATCTAAGCTTTTTTAAAACCTTTTCTAAGTCTTCTTCATTCATTTATTCATTCGATCTCCGACATTTATTTAACAATTTTAAATTTCAAACTCCTACCCTATTATGCAGGTCCTTAACCAACTGAATAATAATAAATGGGCCGTAGAGGCTTCTGAGGTCAGTGGTAGGGTCCCGTCATCAAAAGTTATAATGGATTATGGTCTAGAGCTCAACGTACAGTGGTAGAAAGACTACTTTGCTTTTCGTTGATCAAATATCAACCCATATGTCATGGATATACGTCGTGACATCCTCGTGTTTGGAGTTTGTAGGAATGGCCAACTTACTAGCCACATCTTCAGTATGTAGTTGATCTTGAAATCGAGCGCATGCTTTAAGACCATAACAATTTGGAGTTGTTGAAGTAACCCCATAATCCGAGTGGCAAAAACTTAACTTCAAAAATATTAAATCTCGTCGGAACCCTCGCGCTAGTCCCACTTTGAAAGCGGCTGAAAAACTGGTACACAATCTGCACAATCTTCCAGAAAGCACCTACTAATGCAACTTTTTTATTTTAATTCGAATATTATGCAAACTTTCGCTCAACGAAATGTCTGCGTCAGTCTTCACAGCTGTTATGAAAGCAAGTTGCCCCGAGGTAGTCGCTATGGCGTTAATTGCTTAAATGACATTCATAATGAGACCCACGAGCCACACTAATAACTCAAAAGAGCGCGCGCTCGCGTTGTCTCGCCAACGCAGCAGCATTATTGAGAGTGATGGCAAATTAAAACAAAAAAAAAATACTTATTAAAATTTTAATTTTCATTTTGAATTATTTTTTCATTTTATTTTTTTTTTCAAAAAGTTTCTGCAGCATTTCAAGCAGTGCAGCTGAATGTTCTTCTCAAGTGAAATACCGCAGTATTTGTATGTGTTTGTTGTGTTGTGCTTGTGTGCGTTTATCTGTTCGTCTCCCGCTCAAAGTGGCTTGCGTTAAATACGCCGCAGTGACATATTAAATGCCAACAATTGAAAAATCGGAAGTTAGCAAACTTTCTGCTTTGCTACCCAAGTATTTACTTTCCAGCAATTTAGTTCCATTCTTCCCGCAAGCAGCTTTGGGCCTGCCGTTGTCGCTGTCACCGCGGTGTCTGTCGCTGACTGCTGTCTCTTAGATTTACTTAAAACTTTCGCTGCCTAATAAATACCACTAACACCCCTTAAACTCGTTACTCTCCTCTCATTTTCAACTCCATCTCTCGATCTCTCGTACACACTCAGACAATGCGATATCATTTTAAATGTCTGCGTTGACAGAAATCATATTTAAAAAGTTGAACAAGATTTGCTCGTCATACTTTGCCGTCGGCAAACCAGGCAATTTTTGTACTTAGCAAAGTTTTCAACCCACTCACTCACACGCCCGTTATGAGGAATTAGCTGTGTTCTACGCCCACTTACTTTGGCAAAGAGCTTCAATTTGAACGCTGCCACATCTCACAATATCCAGTCCACGCACTCTCCTAGTACACCCTCCCTCCTATAGCACCCGTTCTCCTATATCTTTCACTTCCTTCGCAGCCACTGTCTCACACCTCAACTTAGCCTGACATTGTCCTCGAGCACTCAATCAATTCATCTTCTTTTTACTTTGCAAATCTATGTTTGACTTTTCCTTCAATTCCATTCTTCACTTTCGGGTTCCTTCATTATTATTTTTGCTGCTGGTATTTGAGAAGTGACAAAAGTTTAATGATGCGCTTAAATTCGGGAAGCAGCGCAAAATTAGCCATCGCTATTTCTATGCATTTTGTATGAGCCGGAAGAGTAAAAAAAGAAAGGAAATAATTTAAAAGATTTGGGTAAAATGTTCTTTCACTTTTTGTGGCGATGATTGGCAAAAATGTCAACAAAACTATCGCCGAAGTGTAAAACAAAATTAATAAAAGTAACAGCACTGCATGTTCGCATGAAGAGAACATCTAAGAATATGTATAGAGCATCTTCTTCTCAGCAGGAATTTGACAAAACAAAAGTCAGATGTGAATAGTGGGTTAGCAGAAAGACAATTGAAAAATAACATAAAGCGACGTCAACAAAAGTTTATTATTTACTCCGGATTTATTCAAAATTTATTTTTTGAGATATTTCAGTTTTCCGAAATTATAATGGAGGTAAGCAATTCTTTCATTCTGCTCATATTGTCTTTTTGGTTGCTTATAATAGTTCAGTTGAAGATCCATCGGCCTTCATTTTGTATACGGTAAACAAGGCTTACCGCTCACGGTTTCTACCCCATTTCAATTGAAGTGATCGGAGTTCAGTATTTCTTTAAACTCTCTCTGTACAAGCGAGAAACAACCAATGCCATATGAAAAATCAGATACACGGTTTTAGTCGACTTTGCAACAGCGTGCCAGTCATTCTTCCTTCTCGTTGTTTGGCGCCAATTTCAGATTGCAAGTGTAGCCTGAGCCTTGTCCACCTAGTCCTTCCAATGGAGTGGAGGTCTTCCTCTGCTTCACTCAGCGTGTACTGCGATGCTCTCAGAACTTGACTATTTTCATCCATACGGAAGACATGACTTAGTCAGCTTAGCCGCTTTCTCTTAATTTGCTGAATTATGTCAAAGTCGTCGTATATCTTGGACAGCTCATAGTTACATCTGCTGCGGTATACTCCGCTGCCAACGCGCAACGAACCATAAATCTTTCGCAGAACTTTTCTCTCGAAAATTCCCAACGTCGACTCATCCGTTGTTGGCATCGTCCAAGCCTCTGCACCATATAGCAGGACGGGAATTATGAGCGACTTATAGAGTTTGATTTTTGTTTGTCGAGAGAAGACTGTCCGAAGTAGCACCTGTTAACAAAAGCTATTCTGCATTGGATTTCGAGGCTGACGTTGTTGTTGGTGTTAAAATGGTTCCAAGATAGACGCTTTGTCTGAAACCTCATCCTTCCCGATCCTGACGGAGCTTTTGGTATTGCTCAAAGTCAGTTTATACATTGTATTAGTTTGCGGGGCTACCAAATTCAGACTTAGCAGCATAAAGGCAGCTGCTTTTCGTGCTGTCAAAAGCAGCTTTGAAATTGTCGAACAGACGGTGAGTATATATCCTCATTTCATGGGTCTTTTCCAAGATTTGGCGCATGGTAAATATCTGGTCAGTTGTTGATTTTCCAGACCTAAAGTCACACTGATATGGTCCTATCAGTTTGTTGCCGGTGGATTTTAATCTTTTGCACAATACGCTCCATATAAGAGCGTTTCGAAATATTAAGTCTATCTAGTAAAGATTTGAGGAGTCTAAAGAGTATTCGAATAAAAACTAAAAAAGGATGGAAAAGAAATATCAAGATTATCGAAAGTCTAGTTGAATACTAGAAGATTTCAAAAAGCGTAGCGTTTAATCATTCTCGGAGCTTTAAAAGTATATGGTTTAGAGAAGAAATTCTTGAAACAACATGAAGAATGTTTCGGATTCGCAGGGTATCTACCTCCTCAGACTTGACTGAAGCCCTGACCGGTTCAGAAGGCTATCTACCAAACAACATTCAAAGGTATTAGACAATCAGCTTGTTAAACAAATAGTTAAGTAAAAGTTCAACGTATCTCCGCCGCCGTCAGACGCCAGTAAAACACTTTTTAGACAAGACTGCGAAACTCTTTTCAAAAGCAAAAAAGTCCTGCCTAAAAAAAAATTTTAGTAAAACTAAGAAGTTGAGTCTGAGCATTTTAAAATTTCTCGATATTTTTTTTTATTTATACCCAGAACCTGAAAAGGATATACTAAAATACCGAACTGTTAATATTATGGAGATAGAATAATAATTTATAAGAGCTAAGCTCTAGCTAGAGGACATTGTATACCTACATATTAAGCTATCATAAATATATTTGAAATAAGTTGAGAACAAGGACTGCATTATTCGTACTCTAGCTAATCATTGTCGAAGTTCGGGAAACCCAGTAAGGCATCAATTAAAAAAAAAAAATAATCTAAATGGCGGTCCCTTTTATAACAAAATTGTTACGTCACTTTAGCTGACAACATTTTGGTTACAACTCTTCAAAGAGTACAAAATCTTACGTAATTTCATGCCAACTGCTAAAAGACTAAGCACGTACGTATACAAACATTTCGAAACCACATAACCTTATTTAATATTCCACACCAAAATTTTCTCTCGAATTTCCGCTCTTATCGTCGTCATAATTAACAATTTTCATTTAGCATTTACTATTAACGACCAAGTAGAAAGCGACGGAGTCGAATGCAACTCACACAAACCTCACCGTTACGTGAATTTGTCAACTTGCTCATATGTGCGCCACCCACTCACCTCAAACCCTCCACAATTCACCCCGCTTCAACGCAATCATTAGGCAAACACGGCATTTTGAAATTAGAGGGAAATTTTCGGAAGCGCTTTTTGCCTACAGGGTTTGTCCGGAAAGTAATAGGACTAAGTCGATTTAAAAAAAAAATTATAGAACCAATTGTTACAATTCTTTAAAAACTTGCAAAATATGCTCCTTCTGCGTCAATGCATCGCCGCCAACGCGATTTCAAAGCATTGAAGGCGTCATGAAAAGCATTCTCCGGAATAGAACAGAGGCTAGGTGCATGCTGGGCGTTGTCGTGTCGAACTCGATTGACGCTTCATTGGAGTCTCTTGAGGACTTCGACGTAAAACTTGGCGTTGACGGTTTGTCCAGGAGGAAAAAAATTCATGGTAGAGCTTCACACAGAATTTAAATGCGTACTTCTGCTCTAACGAACGCTGCATTTTGGCTTGCTCCACTCACACGTCGCGGCGAAAGAAAATCAGTCCTATTACTTTCCGGACCAACTCTGTATACTCATTTACGCTCTTCCGATATTTAACTCGTGTCGCTGGCTGCTGCATATCCGCCCACAAAATTAACAAATGCCTTTGGCTTTGCTTGACAAGCATAAACGTAAATTTTTCCCGATAATTTTGTAGGAGAAGTAATTTTGTTGTGCAAAAGTTAAAATATGTTTGAGAAAGGGTTAATCAAATCATGCTATTCTAATGGAGAGTCTTAAATGTACCATTATTGATACCCTGAACCATTAAATTTATGTAAATATATTAATTCTCCACGGTCTTAGCGAATCGAAACGACTTGTGGTGGATTCAGACTTTACATACAGCATATAAAATATTATTATAATTTGGGTTCTATTTTATTTATTCATTAAGACTAGCGAAGAGATTTATTTTTGATATACAACTCAACATGCGAAGTTGCTTAGAGAAGCCTTTCTCACTCTAATTATAATAATTATAACGGACTATATACGAAGCACTATGTATAAATATATGAATATTTAGTATTTCCCATAAAGAAAATTCATTTGAGGGCATGAGCCTAGTATGCGGCTTATATGTAAGGCGAAGGAAAGCTTTAGTCATTATCTTTAAAAAAACTGAAACTATGTGGCCCTGTAATTACTCTATGGATGAAAGTTTGAAGTCTAGTATCAATGCACAAGAAGATATATGGGAGAAAATAATTATCATTACACCCATAACATTTTGACGACGTAAATGCTCTTCCACTCAGCCATGTTTTCTGGCAAAGAAAGACCTGAGATGATGTAACGCCAAAAAATCATCCACAATCCTACTATTTCACTTTTACTTATGCTGGAAAAAATTTCGACAACGTATATCACTAGGAAGCGAGTAAAATAAGAAGGACTTGTCTTATCCCTCGAATAGCACGGTTAAGAATTGCGACAACCCTCGAATAACACGGAGTTCGAATTACACGAAGTCGCGAAAACTCCTGTTGAAAATTGAGTATAATTTTCCTTCGACCGACTGTTTGTAGTATGATGCATTTGAATAACGCAATATTTAGTCAGTTATCCTGTGCAGTCGTCTCGAATGGGTTTAAGCGAGCAGATCGAAATATTTAAGACGTTTTTTTTTAATTTTGTGCATAAAGTAGTGAGTGCTTAGCTTACTGGCCCATGTGACTGATTTTAAACTTTCCAAAGTACATACGAACTAAAGATTTTTTAGTTGAAGATTTGTAAGGTTTCTATAGTTATATTGTGCAGTTATTGAAATTTTATCCTCGATTCTTAGGTTTGCAAAATGTCGTTGGAAAAAAATTACCCTTGAAAAGAAACGTTATTGCACTTAAGGAAAAAATGAATTTTTTAGACAAGTTAAAAGAAGGAGTTAAAATATCAACTTTAGCAAAATCATTGAATTTACATGAAGCAACTATTCGGACGATTAAAAGAAATGAGGACAAAATAAGGATGAATGTCGGTTGCTCTAAAACATCAAAGCGAACGGATTGCGCACGGGATGTTAACGTTGTCAAAATGGAAGAATGCAATTGCAATTATAAACGGATTCCTTTAGATGGACTTACTATCAGGCAGAAAGCTGTGAACATCTATAAATATTCGAAGGAAATGGCAAGCTCATCTGCACAAGAACAACAACAAAAGTCACTTTGTGCGAGTAAGGGCTGGCTCGAGAAATTCAAAACAAGATTTTCGTTGCGCAGTCTCAAACTTCAAGGTGAGATTGCTTCATCGGATGCAGAAGCTGCTGGTGTTTTTATTTTAGAACTACAAAAAATTGTTGAAGATGGAGACTATTCAGCGGATCAGATTTTCAACGTAGATGAAACAGCCTTCTATTGGAAAAGGATGCCATCTCGAACTTATATTTCAAAAAGCCAAAAATCTGTTCCTGGATTCAAAGTAGATAAACAGAGACTTACTATTTTAATGTGCACTAACGCATCAGAGAATTTTATGTTAAGGCCTATGGTTATTAGCCGATCTTTGAATCCCCGACCATTAAAAAACATCGATAAGTCTAAGCTGTCTGTTCATTGGCGAGCAAAAAAACTTGGATGATATCAAATATGTTTAAGGAGTGATTTGAAATCTGCTTCATTCTGGTAGTAGAAAACTATGTATATGATGGAAAAAAATTTAAATTTCAAAATTTTATTGCTATTAGATAATACCACAAGTCATCCCAAGGACTTATATCATCCAAATGTCAAGGTTGTATTCCTGCCCCCAATACAACAACACTTCTCCAGCTTTTGGATCAAGGCATTATCGCAACCTTCAAAGCCTATTTTGTTCGAAAATCGTTTGAAACAATTCTGCAAAAAATAGATTCAGACGAAAATAAAACGCTTCTCCAGGCATGGAAAGAATTCTCTATTTTGGACTGCATAACAAAGATATCCTCTGCTATAAGCGAAATAAAACCTTCAACAATTAACGGTTCTTGGAAGCCAGTACTCCCTCATATTGTCCAAACACAATAAAATTCTTAATATTGCTCATAAGATAGGTGGAAAGGGATTTGAGAATCTGAATAGCCAAGATCTGGACGAACTGTTTCAAGAACATACTTTGACTACAGTTGAACTAATAGAAATAATTAATGAGCCTGATGAAGACAGCATTGTAGATGAAGACGCAGAAAAGTATCCTGAAGATTCTTCTCCCAATATTTGCGTCACTAATGTGCAACAAGGTTGGATTTAGCAAAAAAATTAGAGTTTCATTTTATGGAGATTGATCCGTCACTATCCCGCAAAAGAACCTTCCAAAAAAATTAAAAACTTGTTTAGGTCCATACTTGAAAATTTTAAACACTACGGAAAATAAAAGAGTGCCATCCTCCAATATCAGCTATGAAAATGTTTCCAGTGATGAGGAGATTCTACCACCTCGAACAAAGAGAACTCGTATTTTGGATGACGACAGTGATCAAGAAATTTCCATTGATAAGAATTCTCTACCTGTTCAAGGAAAAACAAATCAATCTTTGGAGAGTGACAGTGGTTGAACATATGTAATTTAAAAATTATTGCGTTTATAAAATTTTACCTTTTAATTTTTAAGTTTCACTTTTCTAAATTGAATGAATTTTGTTATTTTTGTATAACTGAAATTTTTTAACTAAAAATAAAAAAAAAAAAATTTCTTCTAATGTACAAATTTGTTCCAGCTCTCGAGTTTCGAGTTGCACGGTTTTAAATAACACGGAACGGTATCTCCAAAATTGTATGATTTATTAGTATTAAATTACACGATTTCGATTAACACGGAACCAATTAGCCGTGTTATTCGAGGGGAGGAATCATTTAAAAAGCGAATTATCCAGAATTTTTCCTGAGAAAAGTTTTAAATTTATTCATCGAAAAATTTGAACACATATTATGGTATATTTTAACTGTATTTTAAGGCTTAATGTTAGTCAAAATATTTCTTTGGAAAAGAGCTACAGCTGATCCTTTTGCGGTGATCACTAAATCTCTGCTCCGGATCCTCGAAAATTAAAAAACCCAACATATTTCATTAAAGTAATGTTAAATCTAGTAGTAAATCGAATAATTAAGCAAAATAAAATTTCTTGATAAAATCGAGCACTATCGGTTTCATTGAAAACACGATTTTGAGAAAATCGCGTTTAAAATTTGGCCTCGTACTTCTAACTAATATGAAACGCCTTTTCAAATTTGCTTGTAACTGCGAAAAAAATACACCGGAGCGACTTAAAGTTTTTCGTGTGTATTCTTAAGTATATGTACCTACATTAAGAACAAAATCTTTTGAAAATTATAACTGTATATAACGCCTTAAGATGGAAGTTGCAAATAAATACCAAATTCATCGGGAAGACCAACTAAAATTTCTTGACTAAGGAGAAAGCATTTGTTTCCGAGATCACGGCCAAAATCTCCAATAAAGAATAAAGTTCTTATTTCCCAGAGGTCAAGCTGAATTTGTATTTCAATATAATTGAGTATTGTCCGAGGAATTGAAAGTTCTGTAAACTTTAGGCTCCCTATAATACCTGAGACAGACATGTAGTAACAATACCATAGTAAAGGTATCATGGTATTCTGTTTACTACGTTGCTGACACACTCGGCAATGTAGTAAACTCAAATACTACATTTATTTCATAGGCATTTGCTATTTCAAAAAAATGTAAACAGTAAATATGTAGATGTGTGTTATGGAGAAAATAAGTACAATTATTTGAAATACTGTAAGGTTAATCAATTTTATATCGCAAAAAAGTTATTTAGTTAAAGTCTCTTTAAAATGCTCACATAAAAGAAGGCATTTCCTGTTTTTTCGGAAAGAAAAATGTGAAAAATATTTTGTTTTCCATTTCAATAATTAATTTTTTTAGTCATTTTGAAAGAATATTTCGGAGAGCTTTTGTGTAAAAACTTTTAGCAAAGTTTTTTACCTGTTTTTTAGCTGTGTTTATGCAAATGCCACAATGAAACATCATAATATTGTTAGCAGCAAAATACTACATTTCTCATATGGTATTTTACTAGTATTTGATGACACACATATGATAATGCTACTACATATATGTCTGTCTCGGTTATAAATGTGTGTTTTGGGAATATTTTAATTTTAATTTCAGTTTTCAATTGACAATACTCTCCATAGCTGTGCTTTTAAATTGTTAGTTTATTTCATTAATCAAGCGAAGACAATTGAAATTTTTTTGAGGCTTAATAGACTTTGTTTTCTAGGAACTGAAATATTTATAATATAGCCAACCAAGCTTAAAGTTACTTACGACTTGGCTATAGTTATTTTCTATTTTTGTTCGACCTGAACCAAGTTTGTAGCAAAAAAAAGTTGTTTTATCTGAAGAACAAGGCTAAAAGAAATGACGTTGGCTAGAATTTTTGCTTGGCACTCGCCGAGCTACAATTCTCTGTTCACCAGGCGCTGCAATAGCTCCAAAATATGAACCGGTATCAGCTCGAAAAAAAAAAAAAAATATTTTTACTATCCATTTTTTATTGATACCTTAAGAATGAAGAAAAAAAATTTACAAAAAAATTTTAAAAATTAAAATTATTAGAGTGGGGAGAAACAGGTGTACAAAAAATGGCGCATCCTGGTGACATTGATCCTGACTCTCCTGGTGTTCTGAAAAAAAATAATAAAAAGAAATTCTAAATCAGTAAGTCAGTGCTGTTATAGTCCCTACCTCAGGGAACACGAAAAATTTTTTTTTTGAAAAAATGGATTATATAAAGAAGGTTCACACAAAATTTCAAGTAAATCGGTTATATAGAACTTGAAATAATGCCGGTACCGTGTGGGAAAAAGTAGTTTCGAGAAAAACGCGTTTAAAAAGTGAGTCAAAGCCGAACCGGGCTAGATACTTCGTCACTAAAGTAACTGTAGCTCTTAAAATAATTTTAATTTTTAAAAATCCTTTGGAGGATATGTTCTTAAGGGTCTAAACTTTAAATATATGAAAAAAAAATTGAATTTTTCAAAATTGTAGAGTAGAATACCCCCTTAAAACGTATCTGCATTAGCTGTCAGAACCTTACGATATCCTATAAAACTTTTATTTATTCTTTTGCTCGTCTTTTTCTTAAAACCACACAGCTTAAGCTGCCAGGCTATATACATATATTCTCCCACAGGAAGCGTCTTAACTTTTGCTTATGTATGTGTTTGCGGGTATGTGCGTGATTTCGCGTGCAAATTTTCCGCCAACGCAGCGTAAATGAATTTTTTATTCGCCATTAAAATTCTAATGCACTCGACTGTTGAGTCCACACAGCCACAAAGCGCGTTAGAAAACCGTAAAATCAACTGCCCTGCGAAATGTGGCAACCACTTTTTGGCCATTTGCGAGCATTAAGTTGTGATTTTCGACTATTAGCGAGGTGGTGGAGTGCCGCACGCGGATTTACTGCCACTACACACGTACTTGGATGTCTGTATGTGTTTTAGTGCGCGTGTTTGTGCAACAGTCATTCACTTTAGTTTCTTGCGTGCGTGCAACGGCACTATTCTCGTAAGCCACTTACTCGCCTTTTACTCAAACGAGAAGCTATGTACTACAAAACTCATTTTAAGCTTACCGCTTTCTTCCCTCCTTTCAGCTCGCTTATATAGCGTATAAATCTTGTGCAACTATTTCATATATAATACGTATACTATATATTTCTTACTTCATCTCTTTGCAGATTATATGCAAGCTCTGTGCAAGAATCACTTTCTGCAGCAACTTTATCGTAAAATCGACGGTGCTGTACTTTGGTCGCAGAACGAACGGAATCTGGATTGCATCATAACATTCCAAACGCATTCGATATTGCAACGTTTCATGTTGCGCTTCGATATGTTGCAACTAGATTGTAATGATCATTTGTATGTGTATGATGGAGCGCACGCTGTTGCCACACCGAAGGTAAGTGCGAGTGCCGCGAATATGTGTGAACTTCTTACATCTTTATTCAGGTGAATATTAGCATGAGTGTGGGCCACTAAAATTACCTGCAGATATACTCATACATGCACATATATTTATTGGGGGCACGTGCTTGCAGTTGCTTGGAGTAAGTGAAATGAATGGCTGTTGGGGCAGACTAAGTGCGAAAGGATTTAGTTAGTGCACTGAAAAAAATTAAAATTAACAAAACAAAGGTGCGTGGAGTCCCTACGCGCGGAAGAAGTTATACTTCTTAGTGATATTACAAGAAATGCATATAATTTTATATGAAAGAAAACTAACGAGAGGGAAAGGATAAAAACATGGTGGAGTGACCAACACTTTCTTAAATTCACATTTTATAAATTTACTATGCACATTTTATAAAGCAAAGTCTATTTCAATTATCATTTCTGGGTTCTGACGGATTGATATCTATAATATCTACAATTGGATTATGATAATTAAAATAGGATATGAAATGTCTTACATCTATTTTATTTATATTTCTCGCGAATACCGCATCAATAGTCGTACCTCCTTTTGTCGTAGGATCATTTCTTCCATTGATCATTTCTAATGAAAATTTCTCTCTAAGGAATGCCAGTAATGGTTCAGCTTCTCGCAATGAGAAATTTATATTAAAATCTCCCGCAAGGTGTACCGGTTGCTCGCTATACTCTACTGGTTCTCCGATAATACCTGCAGAACAATTTTATATCTCTCATCGATGAATTTAGTGATATATAAATGGCAATTAAATTCAATTTTTTACTATTATGATTATCTCCAGGGTTCATTTTGCATTCTACCGCACACAAATCGCCAATTCTTGTTGATGTTGATATCGTCACATCAGCACCACTCGCGTACGGAACCTTTATATCTAAATGAGGAGTGTGAATATGACATTTTTCTTGTCTTAAGCATTTCCTTGTGCTAACAAACTCGAATAATTCTTTTTCTTAGGTTATGATTGGATTTTGACGTAATTTTATCATTTCATCTCGCAAAACGCGACAGGTCATTGCTTCCAATGCCATGATAAAATTTTTTCTGTTTGTTCACTGGGATAATGTAAACTCCTTCAACGGCAACAGCTCTTGACAGTGCGACATAAACTAACTGTTGAGATAATATTAATAGTAAACAATTTTATTGAAAGTTCCTTCTTGCGACTTGTGAATTGTCAACCCACAAGACTGACTACAGAAATTATCCTCCGAAGTATAGTCTTATAGCCAACGCAGAGTATTTCAACCAAAAATCACACAAAATAGTTAAGAATTCACAGAAATGAAACACAAATAAAAGAAATAATGCACAAGCATACAAACATACATATGCGCACACATGTGAATATGTCACCAACTAAAAATTGAAACATTGTTCTACAAAAACAACAATAGCATAAGCATGGCAACATTGTGTTACTGGTAGAAAATCTGAGCTGTGCCGAAAGAAACTAACGAACGATCGCCGATTGTCACCGCTTCCCTTGCTGCTCGTACATATTCGCAGAAGTATAATTTCAAAAAAAAAAATACTATAAAAACGATTGCGCCGAAGCTAAAATTACTTAGAAACGCTTCCACAAGAGTAAAATTTGATCGTTTTTTACGTTATAGTTATCTGATTATAATTTTTGGTTCGGATACAATAACGTTGCTTTGCATTCCATGCAAAATTTCGTAAGAATATCATGTAAAAAACAAACTGTTCCATTCAATAACTTTATTCTGAACGGTAAGTTTGTATCGGCGGTTCCGAGAAGTGAGCTGCTTCTTTGGGAGCAAAGGATGTGTGCAAAACTTCAGACCGGTTTTTCAAAAATCGATGAACTAACCATAGACAGACAAATTTACCGACATGGATAAATAGACCCAGCTTTTCATCGAGTTCCCTTGTATATAGTAAGTATTATATATAGCATATATTTATATTGAAAAGTCGACGAAGAATGCATAACGCGGCAGTCAAAGAACTCCATTTTTGGATCTACTACCTGCTGCTTTAAATGATGGCTTCTGGTATTTATAGAATTCCCCTTTACCTTATACTTTTTATCTTCTTCTCTCAAAGGACTTGGCATTTATTGTCTAACTCAGCCGTCTAGTAGAGACAAAGAAGTTTATCCTGAACTTTCTCTCGAATACCATAACATTTACACATAATCCAACCAAGCTATATAAGAGTCCCAGAACCTTCTCTGGATACAGCATTTATGGCCTGACTCTACTGTTCAAAAGAAAGTAGAGAATTTTATATCAAAGCATAAATCTTACGGACAAACTTTTGGGGTAGTTAAAGGGTAGTGACCAACTATTTTTTGGCTACGTAAGACTAGACGTAAAATTAATCAAAAATCAAGTCTGTTGTCAATACAGCGGGATCTGTTAGAATTGCACGGAGACGTAGACTGACCCCATATTAAAGATACTAAAATTGTTTGGAACTAAAAACAAAATTTTCTGGTAAGGATGTAGCTGCGTAGACATTTAGTTCCAAAGGCAGCTGCAATCTTATAAAGTTTATCGGTACGGATTAACGTGAATTTTCAAGAAAAACGATCAGGGGCCAACCATCCTCAGGTATCTTCATATGCTGCAACTAGCTATAGTATACGCTCCGAAAGAATGAGCTCACTACTTGAGCTAATCGAGGCTCATAATCAAAACAAACTAGTGTTTTGATTGCTTTGAAGAGACTAAACTTTTAATAAAGCTTTATGGAGTTTAGATTTAGAGAATATAAAATTTGCAGCAAATTTTCAGGAAGACTCAACCAAATTTCAGATCTAGTCTATAAAATTGTTTGGCTGTTTTAAAAAACCCCACACAACTATAGTTATGTATACTATAATAGAATTTTCTACAACAAAAATTCCATCCACATTTCTCCGAGTGCAATGCACTACTCTGTAATCTCGAAAAGCGCATCAGCACATTCGCGATGTGATAACTCACCAAAACAAAAACAAAAATAAAGTATATGGCGAAGCCAAATAACTGGAGCGTAAAATATTCGCGCGTCAGGAGGCAAAAAATACTTGACTTTATAGTAGAAGAGATTTTCAAATCAATGGTGGTGGCACGTCCAGAGAGTAACTGGCGGCACGTAACCACTTGCACGTATGCGGTACTCGCGACGCGTCAAACTGCAACCATGCCACAGTGCATTTGGACACAATGTCTAATCTACATGTGAATGCAGATAACCTGTTATAAATACAGACGGACATACAACATAATTATATATGTATTGCAAGTAGTTGTGTGTGTTTTTTTTTTATTAAACCGCGCTAAAAATCCAACGCGGCCGTCTACGCCGGGAGTTTGGAAAGTCAAAAAAACTTTTTAAAGAATTTCGACAACTCAATAATGCAATATCACCGCAAAGAATAAGAAAAGAACACGAAAAGAAAAGTGCAATGAACCTAAGAAACAAGCAGCGTCAACGAGCTGCTGAGACGTGCTTTTAGTGGCGTAGAGAGGTGAAGTGATCATGTGCTTGGTGAAGGTCCTGTGGTTAAGAGTGTTTTATCTTCTTCATCTTGATTTTTCTGATGGTCCAATTTTGACCGGATACACAAGAAGCTCGATGTTCCAGGAACTTACAAGCAAGCAAATATTGGAGACTATAAAGAAATAATTTTATATTAATATCTATGCGAATTAATCCCTAAAGTTTTGAGACATAGGTATGAAATTTTGTACAAGCTCTTTACTACTGAGTTTTCGGAATCACTTATATCGCACCATTATGGCATATATGTACTAATGTGCCCAAAAAAAAAGGTGACATTGTATTTATTTTGAAAATTCTTTATTTATGCTTCCAAATCATTTTCATCCCCTTCAAAGTAATCCCCTCCCGATGCAAGGCACTTATGCCAACGGATTTTCCAACCTTCGACGAAACACTGGTTGTAGTCACTTTCCGAGATGGTCTTCAGTTCCGTCTTCGCTGCGGCTTGAATCTCCTCTATCGTGTAAAAACGGTGCCCCGGAGCGGTCTTATGAGCTTGATGAACAGCCAGAAGTCGCACGGCGCCAGATCAGATGAATATGGTGGTTGCGGAACGATATGGGTTGAGTTTTTGGCGAAATGATCACGAATTACGAAGGCAGTATGGGATAGTGCATTATCGTGGTGTAAAAACCAAGAATTGTCTTTCCACAATTGCGGCCTTTTTGTGCGGATACCGTTACGCAAACGACGCATAACGTTCAAATAATATTCCTTGTTGACTGTTTAACCGGTTGGAAGGAATTCATAATGCACAACACCACGTTAATCGAAGAAATCAGTCAACATAACCTAGATTTTTGAGCGACTTTGGCGCGATTTTTTTGGTCTCGGCTCGCTTTTGGCACGATATTCGCTCGATTGTTTCGGGGTCGTAAGCATAGATCCGAGTCTCATCGCCAGTTTTAATGCATTTCATGACACCCTGGTAGTCGAAAAGCATCGTTTCCGACACTTCAACGCGACACCTTTTTTTAACAAAATTCAATGTTTTCGGTACCAGTCGAGATTTGACGCGCTTGAGGCCCAAAGCATCCTTCAAAATGGTATTGGCTGAGCCTTTCGATATGCCAACTTCATCAACAAGGTCTCTAATTGTTAATCGACGGTCTTTCAACACCAAATCTTTGATTTGTTGTATGTGAGCTTCGTCGGTTGAGGTTGATGGTCGCCCTGGACGCTCTTCGTCTTCGACACGTTCACGGCCGACTTGGAACTCACTATACCACTTGTAAAAATTTTTTTTACACATAGCCTCATTACCAAAGGCTTTCTGCACCATCCTCAACGTATCCGCAGCAGAAAATTGATTCTGAAAACAAAATTTAATGCAAATTCTTTGCTCAACAAATTTCGACATCGCAAAAAACGAAAAACTCACTTTTAGCAGCTCACAAAACGACACGTATTTCAAACACTAATGAATATTTTGACATGAAATTTGACGTAGGTGTGACTGACAGTACTACCAACCTAAAAAAACGAAATAATTTTCCAAATCCTTTCGCGCGTGCAGTTTAAATTCAAATGTCACAGTAGTATAGTATGTAGATCCCATACCAACCAACCAATCAAAATCAAATTTTTTTTTGGAACTTTTTCATTTGACAAGTTATCTTCACGAAGGTTGGTGTATATTATATTTCAAGCCGTAAGCCCTGGCAGTTGGTGCTTCTTACTCCGTAAGATAATATTTGTATTATTTTTTTTTTTTATTTAATAAATAAATAAATTATATTTCAAAGCAACGGTGTAATCTCTTTACATATTGTAGGGTTCGAACCAATATAGCAATCTTGCATTAAAAATTTTCTTAATTTGACAAAATATCTTCAGGAAATTTTACATAGCTTATTATCCAATACAGTGCTCCAATCTTCGCACACATTATTCAGATCGATCCGCTTTGGCATATAGTAGACATCAAAATCAAGTTCTTGCATGGAAAACTTTTTAATAGTAGAAATTGTAATATAATACCACTAATCGTTTTAAGTGCTAAAAACTGCCATTCGGTGAATAAGCCTATTTCATTGCGTGCAACATTAGGTAATGGTAAAAAAATAAGGAGAAATGCAAGCAATAAAACATTATGCCAAAAAGAATAAAGAAAAAAATAAAAACCGAAAATTAATACCAACGGATAAGGCTTGGAATATGCCAAAACAACTAACGCCATCCATCAGTTGTGCGCAAAATAAACTGCCACGAAAATTCAACGCGCCACAAATTTGCTAGACGACCGCATTTATTTACACAAGCACTAAATAAAATGTCACTCATACGCCATGCAATGCCACATGCAGGCCCAAACGCACACGCATACTTCCGTATGATCATCAGTGTGTGAAAGTGTGTGTGCGAATGTTCAAGCGCCAGCATGGAAACTAAGCGGTGTGTGTACGTAGTTTTGGGCGCCTGCAGAAATCGGTGCTAAATAGTTGAAGCAGATTAAGCAAACACACACATACATACACATATGCAGGTGGTATACAGTGGCGTCGGAATGTCAACAACAATAACAAAAGTTGGCAGCACCAAATTTCCGCATACTTGCCTTGCCACACGCTCATTATAGACTTAATATTTGCCACCATTTACTACCAGCCAGCACATTCGAGGCAACACGCGGCAGCAACAGGCAGAGCGCAGCAGCGCGGTTGAGGTAACAAAAACAAAAGTCGGTAGCAACAACAACAACACGCACTCACACTTTCACATAAGCTTTTTGACACGCAGCGCCGTCAGGCAACACCAAAACCAAAAAAAAACAATTCCTGCTTTTCTCTCTCCTTTGCCGCTCTGTTAGTTGCCTCGAGGCAGCGGCGCTGTGCAAATTGTGCTCATAAAAGTCGCGCGCGCGTTAAGTAATTAATTTGATTAAATTATCCACTCAAATATTCTAATGTCCTAATCAAACTAAAACTTTCTGCGTGTTCGTGCCCCCTTGTCGCTTGCAACTCATGTGGCGTGTTTGTTTGTCTGCATCTAACGGCTTGTAGTTTTGTGTACTAAGCACATTCTGGTCGCTTACCGGCTGTCACCTTTCACACTTTGGCCAAATTAAACACGCAAATATGCTGATTGTAATCGTTCTACGTTCTCCTTTTCGCAAATGCAACTCTTTGTGTGTGTTCGGATATGTATGTGTTGGAATTTGTGTAAACCTCAGCATATATACCAACGAATAATCACTTTTACTATGTCACATGTAGTTTTCTGTTTGTTAGCATCTCGCTGAATCACGCGGTCAACCCCTATCGAAGAAAGAGAGCTAGAAAGAGAAGAGAGAGAGAGAGAGTGGAAAAGATATGGAAAAGACTTCGTTCGCTGCTGTGATCAGTAGATTTAAAAGATTCACGCACTCAACCTTTATAGAAGTGAGAAAGGGAGAGAGAGAAAGGAGAGAGAGAAAAAAATAGAATTGTTATCCATTAAGGGGTTAGGGGTAGTTAGAATTTTCAAAAAATATATATATATTTTTTTCATTTTTGTTAAGTGTAATACATTAGAAATATTCCCTGAAAATTTCACTTTGATCCGACAATTAGTTTTTGAGTTATTCAAGAAATAAGAAAGAGAGCTCAGGCACTTCAATGCGGTAGTGTGAAACTTTAACCGCGTTTTTCTCGAAACTATGTTTTTTGAATCGGTGACAATAGGACCATAGTAACTCAACCCAATAGTAACCGTTCAGCAGATTTTAATGAAATTTATACAGCTTTTAGAATACATAATAAACTCGGACCTGATCGAAAGATTTTTATTTGTTCGAAAATTTCGATTTTTTAAGACCAATTAACTGTTGATTTTTTCGCAAAAATTTAGAAAAAAATTTCCTGAGACCACCATTTTGTTAATTTTGAAAACAAAATAAAATCCTTCGGCCCGGGATTATCTATTTATAAAACTATTTTTTTTTTTTTGTCCGATTGTGTTTCGATGAATCTCCAAGGACTTATGCTTGTCACCGCAAGTACCCTTTTTTGGAACTGGGTCAACACAAACAACTGTCACTTCGGAAATAAAATTATTTTTTTTTTTTTTGAAATTTTCGTGACTTCAAGTCAACACATCCTATAATAATGCCATATTACTACTTTTGTAAAATAACATGATTTAGTAGCAAAAAAAAAAAAATACTAAAAGCTCTCATTTTTTCGTGCCTCTGACTACTCCTAACCCCTTAAAACAATAAAAATTATATTTTTGGTTCTTTGAAAGTACAGTGTCTTGAGAATATACTGTGAAAATTTCAGACAGAAATTCGAAATATTTCGGGAGTTATAACGAGTTTCCTAGAGCGCCTCGGAGTCCTCTCTTTCGTAGTTGTTGAACTTTAAAAGCGTTTTTCTCAAAACATTGTTTTTCTGGTCGGCCCGGGTCCTAAATTTTTTTCTACTGATCCGATTGCTTTCAAATTTTAACAGTCTGTTCTACACATTTATAGTTCTTTTCGGAACTAACAAGAATTTTTTTCACCTCTAACTTTTTATTTTACAACCCTTTCTGTGCTAAAATAAAAGGACTATTTTTTTCAAAGACCGCCATTTTGTTATAATATTATTATAATATTTACACTTGAAAGTTAACTTCAGTAGTTGCGACCAGAATGACTTATCTATAGATTAAGAATAATCAAGAATATTTGATTTCAGATAACATCAAGACCTAAAATCTCCCGGGCCACCCACCTGTACTTTTTTTTTTGAGGTTCCAACTTCGAGTGACAATAATAATAGTAATAAAGTATTAAACTTTTTCAAATGCATTTATTTTATATTCTCAATATGTTAATAAAAACACTCTAAATATTCAAGATAATTCACTTTTATTTTCCTATAAAAAACCACCCTCCAAAGAAGTCATGAAAATAGGCTTAAGTTACCAGACTACTAACTTAAAGAGCGAAAGGGCGTCTCATTCTTTTCGCTTTGTGCTTTATATGCACCTAAGAGAATAACAATTAAGAAGATGTTTCTTATATCACACTAAACCTCGAAATATCCAATACAAAAAATTTTTAATCAGGAATCAGCGCCAACTTTAATCGATGAGTGAAATTGTTAAAGGCTCTCGCTCTCACTCCATTATAGTAACGGAACTAGTACTAGAACAAACAAAGCGTAATAGTGCGGCGCGTCTAATGCAAATCTCTATATGGGCTAAGCAAAGCAGTATACGTACATGGTAAAACCATCAACTCTGAAACATTCGGTGAATGCTCCCAAGTCTCTACCAACCTTCACTCTGACTATCAAAAGCTGTTGTCTAGTCTGTGAAAATATTGTAAAATTTTAGACGGACGCGCCAAACAGATAGAGTCAAGTCTATGAATTTAGCAGCAATATTAGCTTGGAATTCCATCTTGAATCTATATCTAAGACAACCATATCGTAGTTTAATGAACCTGTTGTTTTCATTTGCAAACTTATTTTTCAACTCCTTTATCAAATCGACAGTAGCACTTATAGTGGGATGGGGATGTGTTGTCAATACTTCTCTACCACGTCGATGGCATAGGAATATTTTCGCAGCGATTTAATGGTACCATTCTTGATAATGAGCCAAATGGCTGGGAAGTTTTTAGTCACAGGCCCTCCCTCAAAACTACCTATTCAAGATGAGAACTCTTTTTAGACTCAAAATAACTTTTGTTGAGCTTCGCATCAACTATTCTGTGTTGCTAAAATATTAATAAGTACAAACCTTCAAGGTTTTGCTGATTAAGAACTATCATTCGGAGTTCCTTCCAACATTTTGAAGAGAGTATTTTACATTTTTCTTTATCGATCTTCCTGTAAATACTAAATAGGTTCTACAAGTGCTTTAAGAGGGTATTCTGGTATAGAAGTATGAATTTCAGGTAATTTTTAAAGTGTTGTAAAAAAAGGCAATTAATATTTTTACTATACATTTTTTATTAGTTATTTGTTAATTTTAGAAGAGTAGAGAAAAAAATTAATAACTAAAAAAAGTAAAAAATTTCAAAAATTATGAGCTGACGAAGTGAGGGGTCTCTAAAAATTTCCACGTGACCATACCTGTGATTTCAACCCTCCTGGTTATCTGAAACCAAAAAGAAAAGAGACTATTAATCCAGAATAATGTCGCAATGGCCGGAACTACGGAAAAGTGGGGGAAAAAATTTTCACAAAATGGCGACTGCCTAAAAACAATTTTTTTGGATCACTTTTTTTGGCCATTTCAAATTTTCTAAAAATAATAAAAATAGAAATTTGTGGATGGGGCTAGTTCCAACCATAGACAAGCCTATAAAGAAGACTCTATAAAAATTTCAAGTAAATCGGTCAAGTATAATCTGAGAAATCGTGGGTGTCGTTCCGAAAAAGTCAGTTTTGAGAAAAACGCGTTAAAAGTTTCGCATTCCGGCCGAACCAGTTTGAATTCCGGGTCAGAAAACTGCTTATATCTCCGAAAATAATTTGAATTTTGAAAAATCCTCTTGTACACATATTCTTGAATAGTTAAACTTTGAAAATATAAAAAAAAAAAACGATTTTTTTTTTAATTTCTGGACTAGAATACCCCCTTAAAAATTTGACTCCAAAAATATTTGGTTGCTTCTTCTAAATTTGTGTATAATCAACGGTAAACATTTTTAGAAAGTTCCGAAAAGTTTTAAGTCAGACGTTTATATAACAAATTTTTCAAAAAGAAATAAACTGCGAAAAATATTTATTTATGCGAAGCTTTTATTTAAACTAATAACACAGTGGAGTTGCCACCTTTTTAAAAAATAACCATAAAATATATTTGGTACACCAAATCTTCTAGAAATTATTCAACATATTTTAGAATAAAGTTGCCACAAATAAAAGTAAAAATCAGAAATAAAATATTAGTAAATATAATCAGTCGCAATTAAAAGTTTAATAATACGCCATATAACAAAAAATATATGGAAGCAAAAATAATATAAAAATATTTGGAATAAAGTTGGTAACTCTCAAAATGGAAAAAACGTACATAGAAACTATCTATCCACAACTACCATAAATCAAGACTATAATAATAGAAACTTAGATTCATTCATGAAAAGTATAAAGCTTTACGAATAATGGAAAAAAAAATTAAATATGCGAGAGCATCTGATACTCCTTTGGCACGCTCCCTGTTAACCTTTCCTCCCTCGCTTTACTTTTCTTCCCTTTGTTCATCCTAAAACTCCCCCCGTTTCAGATTACCATACATGCTGGGCGCACAACCCTCCGTAAGCCAATAAAATAATGCACACACTGATTGAATATTATCACGCAGGTATGCCGTCGCATGCAACAAACTCACGTTATTCATGCAACAAACTCTACGTCAACTCACTTTGTTAGCAGATAATTATAGTCTGGCTGCTTGCGGCAACTTCTGGAATTTCACACACATGAAGTAGCGCGTACAACAAGCCAAGGAATGCAGTTGTTTGTTATGCAACAACAACAACAGCTACTTTGAATCTACGTACCTGTGAAGGAACGGGTATATGCCAGTGATTGTATTAGCATATTAATTTTAAGAAATCTGCTTGCAGAAATATTTACCTAGCTTGTGTGTTTAGCGAGCGTGGCGAAGAGAGCTGTGAGTGAAGTAACGGTATTGGAGGAGATGAAGAATTGAGTGTTTCTGTAGAGTGAGACATTTATCGAAACCCAAAAACAGTTATACATATTAATGTTTACTTTAAGAAGGTATGAACTTCAGTATATAGGAATATTAGGGAGGTTCTGAAAAGTGAGTGATATTGTTTTTTTTTTTTGTTGTTTTTTTGTAACTCTCAGCATTTACGTATGTGAGCAATATTATAATTAACAATATCACATATACATAAAAATAAACATTTCTTCGATTAAAAATGTTCTGAATGTGCATTTCGAACGCAAATTTCAAATTATTCTCTGGAGTGTAACTAACAGAAAATTGTCAATTATAGAGAATAATTTTTTTTTTAGTTCAAAAATGGTTCTTTTTAGTTAAAGTGATCACAAAACCTGTTGATTTCCATTAGAGGGCATTAGGCTGGCCATTTACCACAAAGCTATGTGCCTTAAGGGTCTCTTATCAGTACCAAAATTTATATATGACAATATTTTACTGTTATATTAACAATTATAGGTCTAAAAATGAACAACTAATCAATTAAATTCATTAAAAACTACACTAGTGTGCATAACGCCGCAAAGTATTCAACTATTGAGGCCTCATATGAGCACCACAATTTAAATTTGATCATTTTTGACTGTTGTATTAAGGTTGAAACCGAAAATAAATTAAGTAAATGACTTAAGAAACCTGCAAACTAAGCAACCAAAAAGTTTTTTTTTCTATTTTTTAACGTTGCATTGCGTATGAGAGGGTTGTAGCAATAATGTGCATAACCCACAAACTCGTATAGCCTTTTATTGGCACAAGACTGTATGTAACCAAAAAAGAAGTCTATTAGATTTCTCAATCATCACCCTAATGTACATATATATAAACCTCACGAGTATATATCGTATATTTTTAACCGTCATATTATCTATTTCAAGGTTGAAAGCAAAAATTAAAAAGAAATTTATCGTATTTCTTAAGGAGCACCCTATTGTGCATAACCCCTCAAAGAATGCAACTATTTGCGCTGCTACATCGATGCTTTATACTGTGCTGTAATTTTCAAATTTCAACATAAACACAGTAAGCTACGGCAATAGAAGAGTGAAGAAGAAGAAGCTGCGTTCTCTACACCGCACACACACACACACAAGCACACGAACTTGCGACCTTACGAAGGCTACCGGAAATTTACTACTTTACAGGCATATTTCCGTGGCAGCTGCTGAGCTTAAAAGCGCTATGTTAATTTTGCGTGTCACATTCGCACGCTCTGCGTGGCATGTGGCAAGGCCAATGCATAACGCTATTTGTGTAGCGCAGCAGCTACAGCTAAGTCAGCGCCCAGCAATTTATGTTGTTTTTATTGTCATTGTCAGCACAGAAGATTAATGAAGTATGTAAAGGAAGCAAGCAAAATTTAATATCAGCATTTTTTTTTCTGTGGCACCACACAGCCCTACATGCGTACATTTCGTTGCTGGCAAGCGTATATCAGCGCGCGCTGGCGGGCGTGTTCATTGCTGCCATCGTCACCAACGCCTTCAAGTTGATGCAAATAAATGATGAAAGTTTTTATTAGCTCCTCTAAGCTGCCGCAAAGCTTACCACCACCATGCAACGTACACATCAAACTGCGCTTTTAAATATGTATATTTATGCGTCGGGCACTTTGCGTCGTTATTTGTTGTTGTTTCAGCTAAATCTCGTAATTTGCCTTGTTGTTATTCGCACTAGTAGTCGGTGTCCGCCCTCATGCGGCGTGCACAACTTTGGCGATGAAGCTGCATCTTCAAGTAATTTGAATACAAATCACTCAACGCGCTCCTTGTTGTAATTGTTATTGTTGTTGTCGCATCGTTTATGCAGCGTTTATGTTGGGAAAATGCATCTGTTTGAAAATGCAACTGCATATTAAATATGCATATTTGCGCGCATTCACACAACATACCATATATTAAGATCTATGTATGTATGTAACTGTGTATATATAGTATATGGTATTATGTTACTCTTTATTTATATATGCATGTACATACAATACAACTATATATGTTTCTGTGCCATGGCAAACAATTTTATATGCGCCATTTAACACATACGCATAAATTCATGTGTGCGCTATTGCGTATACGTAACATATGAAAATTGTGGTTAGTGCTTCAGTTCACAGGGGAGCATGAATAAAGATTTTAGTTAGTGATTTTTGCGTTGTTTTCTATTCAGTAACTGCTTTGAGCGTAAGAAACATCATAAAACTCTTTTCCTTCAAGAATAAAATTTTCATTTTTAAATAAAATTTTCCATATTTATCGATAATTTTATGTTATTACTGAAAAAGTATGTTTGTTAGAAAATAAAACTTTCATTTCTATTATTACTGAAGAAATTCTTTGAATATTTAATTTTCAATATTTGTTGGTAATATTTGTTATTACTTAAAAAGCATATTTCTTTGAAAATAAAACTTTCGTTATTTATCGATATATTTTTATAATTATTAGAAATCTGTTTCTTTGAATATTAAAATTTTAAATTTGATTAATAATTTTATGTTATTACTGAAAAATTATGTTTCTTTGAACATAAAATATTCAATATTTATCGATAATTTTTTATTATTACTGAAAAAGTATGTTTCTTAGAAAATAAAACTTTCATATTTATTATTACTGAAAAAATTCTTTGAATATTTAATTTTCAATATTTGTTGGTAATATTTGTTATTACTTAAAAAGCATATTTCTTTGAAAATAAAACTTTCGATATTTATCGATAACTTTTTATAATTATTAGAAATCTGTCTCTTTGCATATTAAAATTTTAAATTTAATAGATATTTTATGTTATAACAGAAAAGTTTTTTTCCTTGAAAATAATATATTCAATAATTATCGATATTTTTTGTTACTACTTTTAATTTTTTTTTTTTTTTTTTTTTAATTCCATATTATTCGATGCATTTTAAAATGACTCAAGAAATCTTTTTGTTGGATATTAAATTTTAAAAAATTATCGATAATTTTGTATTATTACTTAAAAAATATCTTTCATTGAAAACAGAGGTTTCAATAATTATCGATATTTTTCAATACCAAAAAAAACTATTTCTTTGAAAACAAAGCTTTCGCATATTATCAATGGATTTATGACATTATAGCCATATATCTGACAAGCGATTATTCACCGTTCTTCATACAAAGAATATCACCGACGCAATGAAATATTCGTACCACCAATTAAGGGGGTTTTCTACTCTAGAAATCAAATTTTGGGCAGGTTTTTGAATTAAAAAAAAAACATATATATATTTTTACTATCCATTTTTTATGGTGTTTTTATTGATATCTTAAGAATACAGAAAAAAATTAACAAAAAAATATTAAAAATTAAAATAATTAGAGGGGGGGAGAGACAGGTGTAAAAAAAATGGGTACATCCTGGTGACATTGATCCTGACTCTCCTGGTGGTATAAAAAAAAAAAACAAAAGAAATGCTATTATAGTCTGGGAACAGGAAATTATTATTATTTTTTTTTTTTTTTTGAGAAATGGCGATTGCCTGAAATTAAAAATCATTTTTTACGCTTTTTTTTTTGAAATTCCTGAATTTTTTTTAAATATTAAAAACAAAAATTTTGACACGATGCTGGTAGGAACAATAAAGGATTATATAAAAAAGGTTCACACAGAATTTCAAGTAAATCGGTTGTATAGAACTTGAAATAATGCCGGTACCGTGAGGAAAAAAGTAGTTTCGAGAAAAACGCGTTTAAAAAAGTGAGTCTACCTAGCTACCGGGCTAGGTACTGCGTTGCTAAAGTAACTGTGGCTTTGAAAATAATTTTCGATTTTTTAAAATCCTTTGGAGGATATGTTCTTAAGGGTCTTAACTTTAAATATAATAAAAAAAATCGAATTTTTCAAAATTCTAGAATAGAGTACTTAAGTAATACTTTTACAAATATACGCATATATCTGCCACAGATCCATATTTGCCCATACTTTAATCTACTAACACGAATAAATAGCACGAAAAAAGGAATAACGACACAAAAGATAATGCATAATCTCATTTACGGCTCAGTACTGGGCGCTTAAGAAACCTAAGCCGCCTTATCTAACACATACCACGATAAATGCATAACCTTATGCAGAATTTTCTGTGTATATCTGTATGTATATTCACTATTAGCATACAAAACTCGCCCGCACAAAACTAAGCAAATCACGCTTGCAACTATTACAAACACATAACCCCTAACCTGCTTGCTTGCAAATAGTTGGCAATGCACGTTCATCATACGCAACGTACGCCCAACAAGCTAAAACGAACTAAGCTGAACCCTTTATGTGCCGTTCACAACATGCATATAATGAAGGATAACTGTAAAAGCAACCACACATGCAATTTTAATTCAATCTCTGCACAATTCTCGGTTTAGCCGTTATATCTAAGCACACTGTGAGTGGATGTGTGTGTGTGTGTGTGTGCAGGTGAACTACTCAACAATCTTTTTGATAAATGCCATAACAGCAGCAACAACAACAACAATAACAATGAGAAAAACGTGCACTTACATGCCAGAGCGCTTGCGGTTTTCTATGTCAAGCCGGCGTAACTAAGAAACAATAACAAAAACAACTAATAAGATTTTATATAGAGAAAGTTATAGTAATAATAGCAAGCAGGAAAAAAGCAACAAGTCGAATGTTGGAAGTTGCGGCAAATATCTAAACACTGCCAACTCTGAGAAGAACAAGGAGAAACAACTACAACAACTAAGCAAGAAAAACAACAACCAAACCGCAAGCGCTGAAGCGCCAATAATGCAAGCGGATTGCGTATGCGGTTAGTTGACGGACTAACTAAAGTAAAAGTTGACTAGCAGTAGTGGGGTGGACATACTGACTGACTCAATGCGGCACTGAAGGGCCATAAACAAGTTTCTCGCACACACTCAAGGACATGCATACATATACATAGGTATTTACGTTTTTGTTGGTTGATTTTTGTTTTGGTGGCTTTTGCTGCTGTGGCTGCTGTTAATACGCCCTCGACCGCAAGGTGAGCTACTTTTCGTACAACTTGTACAATATTTATTTATATACTATATATAGTATATAGATATAATAGACTTGTGAATTTGTATGTATCAGCGCAGAAGCAAATGGTAGCACAGTAAACAAAAGTAAACTTTAATGATTTAAAATATGGAATTTCATCTGGTTGAGGAAGGAGAGGGAAAGTGGAATAACTTTAAAATATATTATAAATCATAGAAAAAATCGCCTTCAACATTATAAAATGAGCTTCGTGGCAAACTTATTAGCATATATGTACACTGTTCTGGGTTACAAAATTAAAATTTTTCTGAAATCAGAACCATAAACTTATTTTTCTAACACTCTTCCAGATATAGGTTGAATAAAATTGTGTTCACCACATTTTTTATTTATAAGACTTGCTTAAAATCAATACTATAATTTTACAAATGCTAACTTTTTGAAGTAAAAGCGACTAGCGCCACCCAACGGATCGCATTTTTTATTTTAAATATAACGTTTATAGTCTCAAAACCCTTGAATCTTTTTTCTGTAAACTTTCATACTATATTCAAATAAAATAATTTTCCAAATGTTTAACTACATATTTAATATATAAAAATAACTTGCTTAGTAATCGATCACAGCGCTACCTAACACAGCTTATACTTTGTTGTTAGCTACAAAACAGAAGACTTTCTATGCTTTCAGCTTCATTTTAGTCAAATATTTTTAATCCAAGTAGAAACTGTCTGTGAATGAAAAAGTTCGACTATTATTTGCTTTTTGTAATTCCGACTCATATAGTCACATCTCTTTCTCCAATTATCAAAAGTGAGTTCCATATCTATACTAATATTATAAAGAGGAAAGATTTGTACCTATTTTTGTATGTTTGTATGTTTGTAATAAATAGGCTCAAAAAGTCCTGGGCGAATTGAAAAAATTCTTTCACCAATAGAATGCTACATTTTTCCAATTTGACATAAGCTACATTTCATTTTGAAAAAAATTAGGGATCCTTGGTAAAATTTGAACATTGTAACCGAAGGTGTAGAAAAATGAGTCTTAAAATGTCTTTCGTCGAATGCGCTGCCGAAACTATTAGCGATAGAACAAAATAATGTACAACAATATTGAAGAACATCATAGTGTCTACAAAAACTCCGCGGTAGCATATGTCCAACTATTGTAGTTATGTCACTACAACAACTTTTTTCATTTTAAACATTAATGAAAATGCTAACCAAATTCAAACCATGCTATTTATGAGTTTATATATTAATCCTTATCCAAATAAATTATTTTTTGATCAAGACCATTTAACTACCTATAAAAAAGTTTTTAAATTGGACTTTCCATTTAAAAGATATTACGAATTAAAAAATTCAAAAAGTAAACAAAACCGCCATAGCGCCGTGGCCGTTGTTTGCGATGCATTCTGAAAAGCGCGCCGGGTGAGAGAATGTAAAGTATAGAGAAAATGCAAATTGAATTCTGTATGATGTTCGATTTGGCGGCTAACAGAGCCGATAGAATCAAAGTAAGGAATTCGACGTTGTCGCTGGTATTTAGCAGAATTGAGCACGTGCAGTGGCAAAAATATATGTAAAACGTCCGAATTCACTATTTATTACTGTGATTTTAATTTTTTGATTATTATTATTTTTATTTTTTAATTTTTCACAATTAGTATTATAATTGGTATTTTTATTTTATTTATTTTCTTTATTTTTTTCGTAATTATTACTTTTACTTATAATATGTTTGTACGCTAATTTTTAAAGAATATTATTATTATTTAATATAATTATTTAATAATTTATTATTTACTTATATGTAAAACGATTGAATTTATTATTTATTACTGTTTGAATAGTATTATTTTTATTTTTTCATTTTTCAAAAGTGCCCGCCACTTAAACCACCAAAGAAATTGAACATAAATAGACTTACATACAAATATAACTGTGGGATTGTTTTTAAAACAAATAAAAATATTTGTGAAAAAAAGTGTTTTATATCCAAATTTCCAAAACTATATAATTGTCTACCTCGTGCGATGCCGGGACGGGCTGCTAGAAAAAGATAAATTGATGCAGTTCATTATCTGAGCACATTCGGAAAAAGTCAGTTGAAAGATAGATTTTTCGCCGTATTGAAAACAGCGCCATCTACTGATTCAAAAGCTTTAATGCTTGCGTGTTCTCAAAAATTTTAGCTCTAAATTTTATTGATATTCTTGGTAGTACTCTTATTGTAAACACCGATTAAATGACCAATTCTATGAGTGTAATTTTATAGTTTTTCTTTTTTTTATATCTGCAGGCTATAACCTAACATAACAACATAACAAAATAAAATCGCTCAACATGGTCTCAACTCAGCATTACAGATTTCAATAAAGTGTATTTGGTTTAAGACTCTTAAAAGGCTCTAAATCGGGTTTTTCAGAGCCAAACTTACTATGTGAATTCTTAACCCGGTTTTAGACATTTTCGCTTGTCCTGTTTGATGTACTCGTATGATTCCTCGAATTCCAACAATGAGACTTTTACAAAATCTTCAATAAGGCAATGCATAAAGAGATTTGCATTATGTCTGATCTAGTTCTAGCTTTTCGTCTCATATATGTTCTCTATTGTTCATTATTCATTTGGAAACGAACAATTGTGAAGACTTAGTCAGATCCCTTTAAAAAAATTACAACAGGTCCTTTCAAGTTACCATCGAAATTGCAGTAAGTTTTTGTTAGCGGAACAAACGACAAATCAACTGCCAAGTCAGCTACCACATTCAACAAATGTTCCCACGTTTATGGTCAAAACCCTCCAAAAGTTCACTAAAAATACACGCTTTAGTTTGACACCTGCCTAGGTTTGAAAAAACATTGCTGCAAAAGCTCATAGTACTTTCCGAAGTTTTTGATTGCGGCAACCCTGCAAACAGGGTAATACAACCCGATAGGAAAAAAATAAATAAAATAACAACAAAGCGCTCGAACATACCAAAACGCTCACCACCAAGTATATGTAAAGCCACTTGTTTATTTGCATGTATTGGTAAGCACTTGCTTTCATCACCCACACACACACATAAATGAAGCAGCCAACCGCATGCAACCATGCAGCTTAGTGCTGCGGTCTGTCACCAACAACCACACAGTCGAGCGGGTCCGAAACACAGCGTGCACTACACAGCGGTGGCAACAGTCAACTAAATACGGCAAAAGTAAAAGTAACAATAACAACGACAACTAGCGATTGTGCCATCAAAAGGTAAAAGTGACTTTTTGAGCGTTTCCTCTCCGCTTTTCTTTGCTCTCTAGTCGGTTGGAGACGCATTTAGAAGCCAACAACAACAAATCTCCATATACGAGTACGAGTATGCATGGGCATGTACTTATAAGCTTGCATTGCTGCATGCTCATTTCACCGTTTCAGTATGTGTACTTATGCGATTAGTGCTAGGATGAGCAAAGCTGCTTTATTCAAGAAAACCAACAACAACAGCAACAACAAAACATTACAGATTGTGTTGTTATCGCTTGCTTGCGAATGTTACTCGAAAAAAGTTAAGAACTTATTGAACAGCTTAAGATAATGAGAGCAGAAAAGAGGTCAAGGAACTGTTGGAAGAAATATACATAAAGATTTTAAACAAAATATAATCCTGAAGTATAATATCAGTCCGGGAAATTTTCTTTTTTTTTGTTTTTTTTTTTTTGAAAAATAGCGATTGCCTGAAAATAAAAATCATTTTTTACGCTTTTTTTGAAATTCCTGATTTTTTTTTTAAATATTAAAAACAAAAATTTTGACATGATGCTGGTAGAAACGATAAAGGATTATATAAAGAAGGTTCCCCCAAAAATTTCAAGTAAATCGGTTGTATAGAACTTGAGATAATGCCGGTACCGCGTGGAAAAAAGTAGTTTCGAGAAAAACGCGTTTAAAGTTTAGAAGACAATTCTAGTGAACACGAACGCCACCTCACAAAATCGGCTGTATCTCCGAAAATAAGTCGAATTTTGAAAAATCTTTCCAAGGTTATATTTTTATAAATATATGAAAATAAATTTAAATATTTAAATATATGAAAAAAAAAATCGAATTTTTCAAAATTCTGGAGTAGAATACCCTCTTAAGTATTATCGAAATTTTTAAATAAGTTAACGCCAAATGTCGTTGCAACACAAAACAAGCATAGTTGGGATTAAAATGTCGATCCTAAATAAGATAAATATACATACGTATTAAATATTTAAATTTAGTATTAATTCCGACTAATTTACCGGGTTCACTGAATATATAACTCACTTTTCGGCTCAGTCTTGCAAAGGCTAGAAAGTGCCTGGATGTTTTCACCTTACCTTCCTACATACAACTTTAATAATTAGCACACGACAGAATTGTCTGCCAGCGCATATTCGCTTATTGGGCAATTACGACAACAAAATCAAATAGTTCATTTGATGTTCTGCATTCTACTCTAAGCTCGAACGATCTCACAATCGTACAGGAGCTAATTGTTCACGAACGATTGCTAAGTTCAATCGAGGGTGCCCTCTTTTGCGAGCTCATCGACAATACAATTTCCAGCGATTCTGCTATGACCAGGCATCTAAATAAATTTGATAATGACTTTTGAAAGATTGCCAAAAACTCTTTGAGTAAGGCGGTATTCTATTCTAGAAATTTAAAAAAAAAAAATCGATTTTTTTTTATCTTTTCAAAGTTTAACTATTCAAGAATATGTATGTGTACAAGAGGATTTTTTAAAATTCAAATTATTTTCGGAGATATATGCATTTTTCTGACCCGGCACCCAAACTGGTTCGGCCGGAACGCAAAACTTTAAACGCGTTTTTCTCAAAACTGACTTTTTCGGAACGACAAACGACACCCACGATTTCTCAGGTTCTACTGGACCGATTTACTTGAAATTTTTATAGAGTCTTCTTTATAGGCTTGTCTATGGTTCAAACTATCCCCATTCCCACATTTTTATTTTTATTATTTTTAAAATTCCTTATCCAAATAAATTATTTTTTGATCAAGACCATTTAACTACCTATAAAAAAGTTTTTAAATTGGACTTTCCATTTAAAAGATATTACGAATTAAAAAATTCAAAAAGTAAACAAAACCGCCATAGCGCCGTGGCCGTTGTTTGCGATGCATTCTGAAAAGCGCGCCGGGTGAGAGAATGTAAAGTATAGAGAAAATGCAAATTGAATTCTGTATGATGTTCGATTTGGCGGCTAACAGAGCCGATAGAATCAAAGTAAGGAATTCGACGTTGTCGCTGGTATTTAGCAGAATTGAGCACGTGCAGTGGCAAAAATATATGTAAAACGTCCGAATTCACTATTTATTACTGTGATTTTAATTTTTTGATTATTATTATTTTTATTTTTTAATTTTTCACAATTAGTATTATAATTGGTATTTTTATTTTATTTATTTTCTTTATTTTTTTCGTAATTATTACTTTTACTTATAATATGTTTGTACGCTAATTTTTAAAGAATATTATTATTATTTAATATAATTATTTAATAATTTATTATTTACTTATATGTAAAACGATTGAATTTATTATTTATTACTGTTTGAATAGTATTATTTTTATTTTTTCATTTTTCAAAAGTGCCCGCCACTTAAACCACCAAAGAAATTGAACATAAATAGACTTACATACAAATATAACTGTGGGATTGTTTTTAAAACAAATAAAAATATTTGTGAAAAAAAGTGTTTTATATCCAAATTTCCAAAACTATATAATTGTCTACCTCGTGCGATGCCGGGACGGGCTGCTAGAAAAAGATAAATTGATGCAGTTCATTATCTGAGCACATTCGGAAAAAGTCAGTTGAAAGATAGATTTTTCGCCGTATTGAAAACAGCGCCATCTACTGATTCAAAAGCTTTAATGCTTGCGTGTTCTCAAAAATTTTAGCTCTAAATTTTATTGATATTCTTGGTAGTACTCTTATTGTAAACACCGATTAAATGACCAATTCTATGAGTGTAATTTTATAGTTTTTCTTTTTTTTATATCTGCAGGCTATAACCTAACATAACAACATAACAAAATAAAATCGCTCAACATGGTCTCAACTCAGCATTACAGATTTCAATAAAGTGTATTTGGTTTAAGACTCTTAAAAGGCTCTAAATCGGGTTTTTCAGAGCCAAACTTACTATGTGAATTCTTAACCCGGTTTTAGACATTTTCGCTTGTCCTGTTTGATGTACTCGTATGATTCCTCGAATTCCAACAATGAGACTTTTACAAAATCTTCAATAAGGCAATGCATAAAGAGATTTGCATTATGTCTGATCTAGTTCTAGCTTTTCGTCTCATATATGTTCTCTATTGTTCATTATTCATTTGGAAACGAACAATTGTGAAGACTTAGTCAGATCCCTTTAAAAAAATTACAACAGGTCCTTTCAAGTTACCATCGAAATTGCAGTAAGTTTTTGTTAGCGGAACAAACGACAAATCAACTGCCAAGTCAGCTACCACATTCAACAAATGTTCCCACGTTTATGGTCAAAACCCTCCAAAAGTTCACTAAAAATACACGCTTTAGTTTGACACCTGCCTAGGTTTGAAAAAACATTGCTGCAAAAGCTCATAGTACTTTCCGAAGTTTTTGATTGCGGCAACCCTGCAAACAGGGTAATACAACCCGATAGGAAAAAAATAAATAAAATAACAACAAAGCGCTCGAACATACCAAAACGCTCACCACCAAGTATATGTAAAGCCACTTGTTTATTTGCATGTATTGGTAAGCACTTGCTTTCATCACCCACACACACACATAAATGAAGCAGCCAACCGCATGCAACCATGCAGCTTAGTGCTGCGGTCTGTCACCAACAACCACACAGTCGAGCGGGTCCGAAACACAGCGTGCACTACACAGCGGTGGCAACAGTCAACTAAATACGGCAAAAGTAAAAGTAACAATAACAACGACAACTAGCGATTGTGCCATCAAAAGGTAAAAGTGACTTTTTGAGCGTTTCCTCTCCGCTTTTCTTTGCTCTCTAGTCGGTTGGAGACGCATTTAGAAGCCAACAACAACAAATCTCCATATACGAGTACGAGTATGCATGGGCATGTACTTATAAGCTTGCATTGCTGCATGCTCATTTCACCGTTTCAGTATGTGTACTTATGCGATTAGTGCTAGGATGAGCAAAGCTGCTTTATTCAAGAAAACCAACAACAACAGCAACAACAAAACATTACAGATTGTGTTGTTATCGCTTGCTTGCGAATGTTACTCGAAAAAAGTTAAGAACTTATTGAACAGCTTAAGATAATGAGAGCAGAAAAGAGGTCAAGGAACTGTTGGAAGAAATATACATAAAGATTTTAAACAAAATATAATCCTGAAGTATAATATCAGTCCGGGAAATTTTCTTTTTTTTTGTTTTTTTTTTTTTGAAAAATAGCGATTGCCTGAAAATAAAAATCTTTTTTTACGCTTTTTTTGAAATTCCTGATTTTTTTTTTTAAATATTAAAAACAAAAATTTTGACATGATGCTGGTAGAAACGATAAAGGATTATATAAAGAAGGTTCCCCCAAAAATTTCAAGTAAATCGGTTGTATAGAACTTGAGATAATGCCGGTACCGCGTGGAAAAAAGTAGTTTCGAGAAAAACGCGTTTAAAGTTTAGAAGACAATTCTAGTGAACACGAACGCCACCTCACAAAATCGGCTGTATCTCCGAAAATAAGTCGAATTTTGAAAAATCTTTCCAAGGTTATATTTTTATAAATATATGAAAATAAATTTAAATATTTAAATATATGAAAAAAAAAATCGAATTTTTCAAAATTCTGGAGTAGAATACCCTCTTAAGTATTATCGAAATTTTTAAATAAGTTAACGCCAAATGTCGTTGCAACACAAAACAAGCATAGTTGGGATTAAAATGTCGATCCTAAATAAGATAAATATACATACGTATTAAATATTTAAATTTAGTATTAATTCCGACTAATTTACCGGGTTCACTGAATATATAACTCACTTTTCGGCTCAGTCTTGCAAAGGCTAGAAAGTGCCTGGATGTTTTCACCTTACCTTCCTACATACAACTTTAATAATTAGCACACGACAGAATTGTCTGCCAGCGCATATTCGCTTATTGGGCAATTACGACAACAAAATCAAATAGTTCATTTGATGTTCTGCATTCTACTCTAAGCTCGAACGATCTCACAATCGTACAGGAGCTAATTGTTCACGAACGATTGCTAAGTTCAATCGAGGGTGCCCTCTTTTGCGAGCTCATCGACAATACAATTTCCAGCGATTCTGCTATGACCAGGCATCTAAATAAATTTGATAATGACTTTTGAAAGATTGCCAAAAACTCTTTGAGTAAGGCGGTATTCTATTCTAGAAATTTAAAAAAAAAAAATCGATTTTTTTTTATCTTTTCAAAGTTTAACTATTCAAGAATATGTATGTGTACAAGAGGATTTTTTAAAATTCAAATTATTTTCGGAGATATATGCATTTTTCTGACCCGGCACCCAAACTGGTTCGGCCGGAACGCAAAACTTTAAACGCGTTTTTCTCAAAACTGACTTTTTCGGAACGACAAACGACACCCACGATTTCTCAGGTTCTACTGGACCGATTTACTTGAAATTTTTATAGAGTCTTCTTTATAGGCTTGTCTATGGTTCAAACTATCCCCATTCCCACATTTTTATTTTTATTATTTTTAAAAAATTCGAAAGTGTCAGAAAAAGTGATAAAATTTTTTTTTTCAGGCAGTCGCCATTTTGTGAAAAAAAATTTCTTCCCACTTTTCCGTACCTGCCATTGCGACATTATTCTAGATTAATAATCATTTTTCTTTTTGGTTTCAGATAACTAGGAGGGTTGAAATCATGGGTATGGTCACGTGGAAATTTTTAGAGACCCCCTACTTCGTCAGCTCATAATTTTTGAAATTTTTTTATTTTTTTTAGTTTTTAATTTTTTTCTCTTTTTTTCCTCCTTGAAAAAGGCTGCATTTTGTTGCAGTACATCAACTGTACCTTAAGGACAGCCACTCTGCTTGAAAATCATGGTAACCTAAAACAATTCTTGACGGAGAGCTCTTTACAGAAATCTCTACCTCGAACCTTCCCACCAAAATTAGACCTGGGACTTTTCTCCAAATTAATTTAAAAAATATATTTTTACTAAATTTAGGCATTGAATGTTATAGAAGAATAACTTAAGAATTAGCACAAATATTGTTAACATTACGTTTTATTTTATTTTTTTTATTTTATTTTATTTTTTTTTTTTGCTTTCAAATTCAAAACTGACTGCACTAGCATAAAAATCTCCGCCGAAGCGTGCCCTCTTTGTGTCCATTCGTAAAAGTTTCGCATTTCTAAGCCTTAGAAACTGTAAAACAACTTGCGGCTATTATTTGAGATTTTTTGGTTTTTCATGTAAGCGCAAAAACAGCAACTACAAATAAGTACTACGCAGCTCGGCAACAAATATGAAAAACATAGTAAATGAGATGCGAAAAAAGAAAACAAAAACAAAATGTGTAAAAATATTAAAACACCAAACATTTACATATTTAAACATAATCTACACTTTTTACACACAAACACACACACACTATGCACTCAAACACACAAATATACGGACACTTAAATGCGCTTGAACTTAACATTGTACAAAAGTGTTAAGTGGGTAAATGGGGTAGCGTAGCAAAAATATGAAAAATAAAAATAATAATATGAAAATATGGAAAAACATATTAAAGGAATAACAGCGCACTCCGCGCAGGATATACGACGCGCGTGTATGCCGAGTAAATGGAGGGCAACTGCAAAGTAGTACGCATTAAAAGTAAAGAACAAAAGCAAGTAAAAATAAAGCGAGAAAAGTGCAAATATGCAAAAAATTAAAAACAAAATTTTATGCTGCACATTTTTTGTTGCTACTGTAGCTGACAAGCTCGTCCAGCTACTACTTTAAGCCTGTTACTTATTCAAGCTAAAGCTTTGCTGTTATTCTCTTGTGTATTTTCTAATTTGTAGGATTAATGGAAAAATGAAGCTTATTCTTCTGTTTTGTGAAAGACTATAATTTTATTGTTGCTGTTTTTTTCTTAACTTACAATATTACGCGCTGCCTTATTAACTGTAATGAGGGGGGCAGCTACGAATTATATGAACTAATAAGAAGTTTAAACTGCCCCTTAGGAACACGAGTAATGTTGATTTAAAGTAACGGTAAAATTTAAGATAATTCTAATTGCTAATCTGCTAGCTGGTTCTATGTCATCAGAATTGAAATGAATTTTATTCAGCAAATATCAGTAGTATTCAGTATACTGCTATGACCAAAAAATAATAAGACTTTCTTCATAATTTTAAAGTTTTTCAGGGGTAAGTTGGGTTTCAGAGATACAAAAAAAAGTATTTTTACGATTTTTTTTTTTTTTTTGATATAAGCAAACAAAAAAAAAAAAAAAGTACTTTCGCCGTGGACAGCATAACTTATTATTGGTTCATCTAAAATTAAAAAACCATATATATTTCGTAAGTACTCTCGTAAACTAGTAAATCTCGTTTTGAACGAAAGAAATAAAAAAATATTAAAATGTCCTTTTTTTCTCAGACTTTGAAAAAAAAATCGCATTTTCATTGAAATTTTTGTTGAACTAAATCGGTTCATAACTTCTCGAGAAATCGTGTCCTCCGACTTCAATAACACAGTTTCGAGAAAAACGGGTTTAAAAATGGCGCACTTAGCATAACTAGCCTCGAGCGCAAAAGTTCTCAGGGCTGTATCTCCGAATCTATTACTCGGATCTTAAAATTTAGGACAATATTCTAAAATTGTTGTAGAATTTAATAAGACAAACAAAAAAATCTATTTTAAACCCAATACAATTGACATAACGTTTTTTCCAATCTAGCCCCCTAATTTATTCTTCAAAATCTATGTCGTCTTTCTCAAAGTAATAGCCCTTGGAACCAACGCACTTGAGACAACGTTTTTTCCAATCTTCGAAACAGTTTTTGAATGCACTTAGCGATTGACGTTTAATGTCTTCAAAACTTAAAACGATTTCACCAGGGCGATCGTTTGAGTTTTCCGAATTCTCATTGCTTCAAAGAAGTAAACGCTGCACTGTTTTTCGAAAAAAATTTTGATTTTGGAACCAATCGCGCTTTAATTTTTGTTAACATTTGGGCTATCTTTCTTTCTGTACCTTTTCAAACAATTTTCACTGTTCCTTACGATATTCCAACGATACCAATACGATATATGACTGTTAATCGTCGATTCTCAAGCACTAATTCGTCAATGCGTTCTCGAAGCTCTTTGACTCAAAAACACTTGCTCGCGACAAACAATTATAACCAAAGACATTTTCAAACATTCTGAAGGCATCTGAAATGTTATTCCCCACACAAAATTTAATGGAACTTTTTTGTTGAATAATTTCACTCGTCGTAGAAATCGCTGAATGCATTTTACGTACTTCAGAAAGACAAGCGTATACTAAACACCAATGATTGTTTTGATGATAATCATACCAATTTAGAACAAAATATATTTCGACGAATAGGTTTTCTGGCGAAAGTTAAATTAAAATGTCTTACTTACTCTTGCTTAGATCCATATGTTTTAAACTTTCTTCATTCGTAGCCCCACTATGGAAAAGTAACTTTTCTCCGTTTATTTTTTTCAGTGTTTTTAATGACGCAATTTTGTCACAGACATTCCAAGTAAACGAAAAACACATAAAGCTTATTTTTATGTTGGCCTGTTGATTTTTAATTGATTTCAAAAGTCAAATATACAAAATTTTCATGAAAAGAGGGGATTTCAGGGCTGTATTCAAAATGATTTTATTTGATTTTGATGACAGATATTTTGATACGGAAAAAAAATCTGCCTTCGGACAAGTATCTTCTGTAAAACAAAGGAATGTTGTTTGAGACATTTTTATACGCACCTTTTTTAGAGCGAAAACCCGACTAAAGGTCCAGTTTTCCTTTAAATTTAGGTTAGGTAAGCAATATCTAAGAATATCCAGAGAGTCTCAGTTCCAAACCACTACAGAAATGTTACATAATTGGTTTTCAAAGAACTGTGAAAAAATCAGCTGCCCATACCTGCCCTCCTGGGAGTTATAGCGATTTTAATATATCACTCTCAGTATTTATTCCATAGAAATAGAACGGAAATTCTCGGAATCACTTATTGAATAATTTAATGATATTGGTTTTCGGGTGACTTTCCGTCATCCCACGCAAGGCAGGGGAAACAAAGAGAACTAAGCTCAGTGAAGATGAGAAGACTATTAAAGATCAAAGAAAAAAGGAATTTCAACAAAATCTGAAAGATCAGCTCCAAATAATTGTCGATGTTGTGAAACAAGGAAGTGGAACAACTAATGACGGTAACACAGCCAGGAAATTCTTTAGTGATCCTGAGGAAACCGCTCTGGCCACAGGAGTAGATACCGAACTTATAAGAAGGTTTTCTAGTATTCTTCAAGCTATAACTTCTGGATATAATGTAGACTGCGATAAGTTCTCTAAGTACGGAAAAGAAACTGCTGGTCTCTATGTAAAGAAATATTCGTGGCATTATATGCCACCAGCTGTCCACAAGGTTCTTATTCATGGAGCTGAAATAATTCGTTCATTTTTGGTCCCCATTGGGCAACTATCAGAAGAAGCATTGGAAGCTGGAAACAGGGACTTCAGAAACACAAGGCTTTACCATGCGCGGAAAACATCTAGAAAAGACAATTGTGACGATATATTACATTATCTGCTCTCCAATTTAGATCCCTCAATCACAAGTAGGAGAATACTGAAGGAGAAGAAACACCTGAAATTATCAGAGGAAGCAATGAACTTATTGATAGATGACTAATAATTTGTAATTTTTCTGTAGAATGCAATAAAATATGCCTGTGTTATAAAGTAGTATCTTAAAATTTTTTTTTTATTCTACATCTATTCTAGCACTCCACAAAAATTTGCATAACTCCCTTAAAACTGAAGCTATTGACTTCAAACCGGTATCAAATTAAAGCTTTTATTGCCACCTTTCAAATAAGAAATGAAATATATTTTGGTTTTATATAAAATTTCAGAGTTTTTCAACAAATATCGAAAAATCATGAAAATTTGACGTTTATAATTGTTGTTCGGACCACCCTATACTTTATTTAAAAAACTAATCATAGAATATTTATCAGAAATAAAAGAAGAATTAAAATAAATTTTTTTTGGAAATTTTTCGAACAACTTTTTTTTTTTTTGACTTTTGTTGAAAATTTGGCCCAACAATTTTTTTCGGTGTAAATTTTTTTTTTACTCATTCTGTTTGGGATTTCATTCTGACCAATCTGTAGAAGTTTCTCATCGATACAATTAACATTACAGTTTAGGCAATATGATTTCCAAAAAATTCCGGTTTCGCAACACTGTGCGCCCTTTTTTCTATTCTAAGCTAAATAATTTCAACCCTTGGAATACAAAACACCTCGATTAGAGTTCTTTAATAAATATGTTGTTTGAATGTCCTAAGGGCTAGCATATGTTGGTAGATATATCATCTTCTCCATAATTTGTATAGTTCTAGTGCTTTACGATATAAGATCCTAAACCTTACTAATTTACAAATAAAAAAACGGAAGAAATATATAAAAACAAAATCGGAAATGAAAATGAAAATCTTTCAACGGATCCTTATTGAAATTTGTATACAATAGCTGGTAATGCATTACCTACCACAAATTCGCTGGATTTTCACAGTTCCGAGTTTTAATATTCATACGTCTGAAAGCAGTTTTATCATTGTTTCTACATTCTGAGCAGAGTTTAAGTTTGCCATCCTATACAGCATTTAGAATATATATATATTATATATAAAAGGGATCAGCGCGACGAGTTGAGTCGATATCTATCAGCATAAACTAACTAGTAACTCAGTTTTTGACATATCGATCTGAAGTTTTCACTCCTTTTTTCTTCATTCACACCTCTTTCAACTCATTTGCTGGAACCGCCGATATCGAACCTTTTTTTATACAAAATATCTTCTCGAAACTAAGATTGCTTCCCATTTTTTAGATTTTCCTGCTTTGAAATACATTCATGAAATTTCTTCTTAGTAGATTTTCATTAGGACGGAAAATTAAATATGTTATAGAATATTGAACTGATCTGGAAATTGAACATATGGCTGATTCTCAAAAAAATAAAAATCTTCTGTCTAGTCTTCCACTTTTCGGTTGCATTAAAAACTAATTTAAAACTCAAAAAGAAAAAACGTTTTCAGCTCGCTGTTTATTCAAGCGACGAAAAATGGTAACCCCTCAGCTTCAAGCTAGTTGGCTTTATAACAATAAAAATGAGCACTTTTTTCAAAGTCAAAGGCTTAACATTGCATAACCATATTTATTAACGACTTTAAGTCCCTACTTTACGCACACTCTTCTGCTTATTTCGCTCCACTTTGCATTGCTATTGAAATAAGGAATTTATGTTGAAGGAAAGCACTAATATTACACGCTGATTTCCTTTGTATGCGCGCATTATGCATTCCACGCGCACAACTGTAAATAAATATTAGCGAAACAACAGCAACAAACACCAAACGGAAGAACTGCATAAAAACGAAACATTCAAGGAAAATAAGCGTGTAGGAAGAGAAGAGAAGAGTGCGCACAGCTGCGCTGGTCAGGAAGCATGCAAGGCCACAAGCGAGCTTTTGAGCTACGCACAAGCGCATTAAATTGTAAATAAATATATATTTTTAAGACGACTAAGCGCAAGCGTCTGAACTTGCAACAACTTGCATGAGCGCTGGAAACGTTGAGAAAAAAATGTGAAAAAATATGAATAAAACAAGTTTGCCCTTCGCCTTTGTGTGAAGTTCGCACGGCGTAAAGCCTTTGTTTTCTTTCTAGTTCATTTTTGTAGTAGTAAAAATTTAGCAAAGTATTAGCGAGCAGCCAGCCGAGCAGGACTACGCAAACAACCGAAATATGACAATAAAAGCGCGAGATAAAATAACAGTAAACGCAATACAACTTACGCTTCGTGAATGCAAACGAAATTAAAATATATAACTATATAGGCATCTGCATGTGGGCATCCACATAGAAACTACAGTAATCGACAGAAAAATGTTACCATTTGCTAAAAGTCAAAAAGTTTTTCTTTTTCGATTAGCAGAAATTAACTAGACAACTCTACAGATAACTGTGACTGCAAATGTTTAAAAATTAAATTGTGTAAATAAATTTTCGCGTAGAATTTTGAGGCGCAGTTTCATGCTCATCACCAATTGTAAAGTCAAGCTTGAATTACTAGAAGATGGCAATAATGGGTAAGGACAATAATAACGGTAACTACGATTTAATTGAAATATATACTTTCAAAAGTATAAAAAAGTTATAGCCAATTAAGTTATTGTGGCCGAGTTCCATCTTTACTCTTTACTACTACTAATTTCAACGTAGAAGAGTCATAAATTTTCCTCTTTAATAACCTGCAGCATTCAGAGGTGGAGGCTCCACAGCCATTCGAACCAAGTTATACCAAGAAATGGAAAGACTTTTTAAGAATTTCGCACGAAAACAAATCCATCGAAACATTTTCCTCTAGGTTGACATGACTGTCAGTGACATCTGTACCAAATGTCACATCAAAAGAATCAGTAGTATTTAGTGTACGCTTGTCTTTCTGAATTGCATAAAGTGCATTCGGCGGTTTTTACGATGACTGAAATTATTCAACAAAGAAATTTCATTCAATTTTGTGTTCGGAATCAAATTTCTGGTTCCGGAACTTTCAGAATGTTGGAAAAACCTTCGGTGACAACACAGTACGAAACACAGCGAAAAAACATCAAGATAAGGAAAAAACTTAAAAGGTCATAAAAAAAAACTGACGCATACGAACGCCAAACCCTTTGAGGGTTTTACTAGGTATACTGACCGGGTACCATCTCCCTGACTTGGAATTTCTCACCCCCCCCGACAATAAACCCAAAAATGTTCCAAAATTTAGAAGATCATAAAAAAAACTGACACATACGAACGCCAAACCCTTTGAGGGTTTTATTATACTGACCGGGTACCATCTCCCTGACTTGGAATTTCTCACCCCCCAGACAATAATCCCAAAAATGTTCCAAAATTTAAAAGGTCATAAAAAAACTGACACATACGAACGCCAAGCCCTTTGAGGGTTTTACTATACTGACCTAGTACCATCACCCTGACTTGGAATTTCTCACCCCCCAGACAATAATCCCAAAGAGAATGCTTTGACAACGAACCACGTCCAGGACGGCCGTCAGCAATAACTGATGATCAACATGTCAATAAAATAAGAGAATCGACGATTAAGAATCAGAGATCTTAACATTTGGGCCTAAGAGAAGTGAAAGCACGATCAAAAACACAATTTTTTTTCGAAAAACAGAACAGCGTTAACGTCTGTGAAACAATGCTTACCGACCACCATGAATGTCATGAAACGTATTATTACTGAAGAGTCTTGGATCTATATAGTGGCTAAGGCGAACCGAATCCGAAAAAACCGCATCAAAGCAGATAAAAAATCAAGCTTACGTTGACAGTTTTCTACGGTTATCGAAGCGTGTTTCACTTCGAATTCCTTCCGATCGGCCAACTGTCAAGAAGGAGTACTATTTGTGTGTTATGCATCGTTTGCGCGAAGCTATTCGTAAAAAAAACCGGAATTACGTACATAATTACTCTCCTTGATGCTGATTTGCTCTCTACTTTCGTATCAAATAGCTTTAAGTGATTGGCTCGAAACCTATGGATTTTATCTCAGAGAATGCATATTTGTATTAAAATCGTATTGGAATTGGTCTACGATTGGTCTCAGGTCTTCTGCATACATAAGGTTTATGGTTTATGATTAGGTGTTTAAGGACAATACCTTGATCTAAGGCTAAACAGATAAAATAAGGAAGTCCGACATATGTAAGTATAACCAATGAATCCACCAATTTGCTAGTTTCGGACTTTATTATGATTTTCAGAGGCCAAACTATTACTTGTGATAAACAAACAAAAATTTCATTATTTTTTTTTCGACTAGGATTTATATTCTTGGACATTTTTTTTAATTTAAGAAAAAGAGTTTCCACTTTACATTTGAAGCTGATCGGTGATCTATCATCTTCCCTTTTTCAATACCAGCTGAGAAACTGAAAGTAAAGACGAATTTTGGAAAATATTTTAATGCATATAAGCCTTTAGCGTTAAGGGCTATTAAATACTAACAAACATAATTTTAAGGATTGCCTTTATGTTAAAGTTTAGCGAAATTCTTCATAATACTTTCAAAGGCTTTCCCAAAGAGTGAACAAATATGGTTAATTGATTTCAAACCATTAATTTATTGTCAAAGAAAAAGCAAGAATATGTAAATTATTTTTCTAAGAACTACCCTAATGTATAGTATAAGCCAGCTTCAACAAAAAATGCAAATGTGTTTCCTTACGGCTTGGAACAAGTTGCAAATTCTATTTTAATGTAATAGCAAATGCACAACAAACAAGAGCTAAGAGCAGCCAACAAGAACAACAACAAATAGTAGCGCCAAAAATAAATATTAAGCAAAGAAAAAGTTAAAAAAAAAAACGTTAGCCAGTGCAACAAGCCAAAAATATTTCAAAAACTTGTACGTGTGTAGATGTGCTAAGCGCTTTTTATTTAGTATTCAACATTAATCGTACCGTTATTTTTTGTGATTTTTATTTTCAATATTTTCGCTTTTGGATTTCAAGGCTTTCGCATTTCGTGTTGCAAGCAGCGTGTGGTGCACACAATTGCAGCATTATTAATGTTGCTTTAATATTTTTATTTGCTGCCTCTTATTGTTGTTGTTGTTTTTGGCATTGTAGCCTCGACTGTTGCCAGTGCTATTGCGAATTCGCCATTGTTGCAAGTCAAAGCACAAAAGATTTAGGTTACGCGAATTTCTTGTTCGTCTGCCAGACTCATGGTCCTCCGTTAGTAATGCGCGTTTTGTGGGTTGGTTGGTGTCGCTGCACAGTGTTGTACACTGGCTAGAAGAGTATGTGTAATTCTAAATTCCAAAGAACTTGCATAATCCTCATTTAAACATGTTTCTATTCGACGGGATTTTTAAAAAATCTAGTTTTCAAAACTCTTTTGAGTCGAAAACGAACGAAAAAGGTATTCATACCTTTTTTCTCTCAATGTTGGCAATCAATCTACTATGTTCCTTATGATTACTCAGAAAATCGCAACTTTTTTCATTTCTGATTGACAAAGAACTCTTACACTGCCTTATCCGAGATTTCAAGAACTTTTTTAATTGACCAAAGAACTATTTTGCTCCACAAATGAGCTCATGCATAAATTTGCAATTCGTTAACCAATCAATTAAACTATTAGCACTGGTCTTTAAAAACTCTACCCTGCAGTATAATTTAAAAATACAAAATTATACACACAGCTACTGGTTTTTATCTCAAAGCCATGGGTAAAATAATTTAGCACACAGTCACTTTAAGAACCGCAAACCGTCAAGCCTGAATTTTCAATAGGTACCAAGTCAAATGCTCTTTTAGAACTAGACCACCATTGCTTTAATCAAAATCTAAATAAGAGTAACCGATTTAAAAAAGATGTATAGCTTGAACAGAGTACATACGAAAAGCTTTTTCATTTGATGAGACGCTTTCTCGATCTTCCCAAGCGACATCGCTTCGCTCTATAGGCTCTTGAAAAGTTTTGAAAATATTCGACGTTTTCAAGACTTCATCGCTGCCATTTCTGGCTCAATGGGTATTTGGGACGAAAAACAACCTGAAAAGATTCAAGAGCTACCTTTTCATTTACAAAAAACAATGCTTTGGTGTGGTTTGTGGACCGGAGGAATCGTCGGTTTATATATTTTCAAAAATGATGCCGTTGAGATCGTATGCGTCAATGACGACCGTCATCGTGCCATGGTTACCAACATTTGGTTTAAATAAAACGGCGCCAGTTCCCACACATCACATCAATCAATATATTAGTTGAGAGAACACTTCGGTGAGTAGATAATTTCACATTTTGGGACGGTCGATTGACCATCAATATCGCGTGATACGAGGGCTGCTATATATATTTCTGGCCTAATAATGAAAATAGGAATATTTATCAACGAAAATGGTTTTATTGTTTTTCAAAATATTCTCCATCAAGATTTATACACTTTTGCATGCGCTCAAACCAATTTTCGAAGCACTTTTTCCACTCCGATTGAGACACCTCCAAAACATGGTTTTTGCATGCTTCAACAGCATCTTCTGGCGACAAAAATCGTGGAATTATTTTATTATTTTATTCTTGATGTGTGGGAATAAAAAGAAGTCATTGGGAGCCAAGTCAGGGCTGTACGGTGGATGACCCATCAGTTCGACGTTTTGGCCGGTGAAAAAGGCGCTGGTTTGAGCCGATGTGTGAGAGCTTGCATTGTTATGGTGCACAATGATTCGTCTTCTCTTGTTCGTTTTCGAATTTCTCCGAAGACTTCAGGTAAACAAATGGTGGTGTACCACTCAGAATTGACTGTCCTACGTTGCTCAAGCGGAACAGTCGCCACATGACCAGTTTTGCCGAAGAAACAGGCGACCATTTGCTTCGAAGTGTTTCTTCTACGAACAACTTTCGTTGGATTTGGCTCATCTTGGAAGACCCACACGGTCGATTGCCGTTTTGTTTCGGGCTCATACGCATAGATCCATGATTCGTCACCTGTGACGATCTTATAAACGTCTTTTGAAGCATCGCGATCGTATTTTTTCAGCATTTCTTTACACCAATCCACACGAGCCTTTTTTTGAGCGGTTGTCAAATTGTGCGGGATCCAACGAGAACAAACCTTTTTTACGGCCAGGTGTTCATGCAATATCGAATGTATGCTGCTGGGAGAAATGCATAGGCATGCCTCTGTCTGAAGGTATGTTTCATGACGGTCTTGCATTATCAGTTCACGTACGGCATCGATGTTTCCTGGCACAACGGCTGTTTTCGGACGACCTTCACGGGATTCGTCTTTGAGCGAGCGTCGGCCCCGATTGAATTCGTTGTACCAGTTTTTCACAGTACTATAGGATGGTGCTTCATAGCCATATAAATATTTTAGTTCATCGAAGCACTCTTGTCGTGATAATCCACGTCGAAAGTTGTGAAAAATGATCGCACGAAAATGTTCACGAGTTAATTCTATTTTTTGGCCGAGATGAATTTTTTAATTCCCTGTAAATAAAACAATTCACGATTAAATGACAAAACGTTCTGAGTGATGTTATGCTAAAAAATGTCAAACTTTCCAATGGAAATGTCAGATTGCACCTGGCAAAACTTAGTGTTGACTAGTCCAGAAATATATATAGCAGCCTATGTATCACAACGTTAGACTTTAAAATAAATTTCGAAGAATGTTCCTTCGAATGATAATGAATATTTCCCTTTAGATTTGCAGTTTCTGTGGTTATTCTTTAAACAAGTAGGGAACCTCGAAAGGGTTCACACTT